>ML813187.1:82592-103041 GCA_009831015.1 Picea engelmannii
GATTTTAGGGTTTTTATTTGCTGTTAAGTTTTAGTTTTGAAATTAGTATAGTTTTCTTTGTCATTAGTTTACTTTCTGTGACATACTCTGTTTCTGGTATAATTTGTTGTTACTTAGTTTGATTGCCGAAGTAGTTTCATTTTTAAATAGACATCTTACTTCTATATTAGTTCAAAGGTAGTTGTTAAAGATATTTCATTTCTGTCTAGAATTGAATGCTGTAGAATTTAAATGGGAATGCTTTAGTTAGAATGCTTTTGTTTAAATTAGAATAAATGAAATAGATTAGAGATAAATTAGGCTTAGAGTAGAGTAGACAATTAGGTTCCAGTCCAGCACATACGGTGTTTATGCCTCTAAGTTTACCTCCCTGGGTTGACATTTTATGTAAGCTATTATAGACATATAATTAGCCCAACACTTCCTTTTGATGGCTCTTGGCTCCAACACACACACTTGTTGAATCCTTGTATGAAGAAGATCAAATCCTCTTGATAGACTTGCTAGAGTCTCCAAGCTCCTGTTCAAGCTAAGTCCTTCACACAATTCTTTCACCAATTCTCCAATGAATCTTTCTTAACCTTTTTCATGAGAATTCCATCAATATATAGGAGAGAATGAGATTGTTACTTAGATAATAATGATCTCACAATATCAAGGAATCCAGTACAATGATAGCCATTCGAATGCCAACCCATTCTTCTAGAAGATTCCCTTCTAGAACCATCGAGAATTCATCTTTTTCCATGCTTTATAGAAGGTTCGCACCCTAGCTATGTTACACAGTGCGAGAAGTTCACACCCCAACTTAAGGCAGCCTGCGAGAATGGTTCATTCTCGCACCCTGGAATACTAGCAACCTGCGAACTCTCTTCAAAAATGAGTTTTCTGGGAAGAGATGATTGTCAATTTTCTTAGGAGAAAGTTCTTATGAGAAGCTTGAGTACACCATCATCAATACATCATCATGATGACCAAAATCATGGGTAACAATACCTTGTGCACCAAGTTGGGTATCAAAGACTCCAGGAAACATTTAGTTTTGAAATACCATGGGTGTCTACATAGATACATCCAAACTGAAATGGATTTTATGGACAACTCATCACTAGGTGTTTCTTATCGATATGTTGTTAAAATCGAGCAAACATTTAAGCACTAGAACAAGCGGGAGTTCGGCTATAAAAATATGAAACAACCAAAGTATGGTAAAGATGACACTAACAATCAGCCTTCATAAAACCAGTCCAAGACACGAGAAAAGAAGTTTAATGGAAAGACAAAGAAGGAAATTGGATAATGTTGCGATTTCGATAAAATCCCCTGATACAACATCGATGAATGTCGCTAAAAATAGTCATTGGTATCTGAGATCAAAGACAAGGACCCAAACCCCGATTCAGAATCTGATTCAAAAAATAATGGTAGAAGATAGATCATCGACGCAGACCCTACTACTATTGTCGCGACCACAACAATTCAACCAGAAGAACCAATGGATTTTGAAGAGGGGGGCACATTTTTCATTCAAGGATGTGGGTGAAGTGGACTCTGCTACATTTTATTGTTGATAGCGGAAGCCAAATGAACCTCATCTCAACAAAGGTCGTCAAATAGTTGGGATTGTCAACAACACCACATCCACATCCATACAACATCAGGTGGCTTTTCTAGGGACAAGATCTTTGTGTAAGCCAACAATGTTGATTGTCATACAGAATCCATCCATCCAAAGATGAGGTATTATGTGATGTTTCTCCGCTAGATGTATGTGATGTTCTTTTGGGACAACCATATATGTGGAAGCCCCATGTTATTTATGAGTCTCGACCTCGTAGTTTCGATGTTACTCTAGGGGTTCATCTCTATAGGATACCAGACGTAGTTCTGACTACTATCCCACCTAAACAGTGTCACAAGGTAGTATCTCATACTACAAAATTCAACTTCTTCAAAGTTTGTTCAAAAGGTAAACAAAAGAACATTGCAACCACTACAGCCTTAGTCCAAGCACCTTTTGTCCAACAAAAGTAGGTTGACAAGATTGAAGAAAATCACAAGGATTCCTTCTACACACAACTATGTCATGTATCCATACTGGTTAAAAATTTCCAACCCTTCCAGCCATAGGTTCGTGAAAACCTTCAACAAACTAAGCAACACAATGTCTCCAGCAAGAAAAGCAACTCATCAAGATGCAGATTCAACAAACACTTTTCCATCTCCCCTGGGAACACAATGCAATGGATACCATATATTCCTAAGGAAGGAGTATTGATCTAGGTCGATATCAATGGCGACCCACCTATTCCAATTGGCTCAAAAAATTCTTCTGGCAATTTACTATTTTTAGCGTTTTTTCGGTTCTTAAACTTTCCTGGCCATTTTGAGGACCTAAATGATTTTTTTCTAGATCAAGCACCTTAATGATGGTCAAAGGCTCTAATTGATCCCCCAAAATTAATTTCCTCGATGATACCTTTCCAATTATCTATCATGCACCCCAAATGGAGATTGTATGCCAAAGTTATGCCGCCGGGAAGTTGATACACCAAACTACCCAAAACGGGGTCCACAAAACATTTGGATTTTCATATTCTGGGGTTAGGGTTTTGGATTCTCTTTATGTTAAAAAATCCTTTGTAGCATCATTGTAAAAATTATATTCTTGCGAATTCAAGTAGCCATCACATCTCTTCTCAAAGATAAGTTGTCACCATTCTAGCGAGTCTTTCACTGTGTATTTCTACAATTTTGTACATTTCATTCATTAATAGAAATTTTGTATTATTGTATCTTTGTATTTATGGTTGCATATATGATATATTTATGTTATATTATTGGACATCTGAGATATCTTTGTATATTTCTTTATTATTTCTCCTCTTTCATTTCGTGTCGAAAATAATCTGGATCTGTGGTATCAGAGCAGGCTACTCTTGATCGTTTTTCAATGCATGTCCCCAATGAGTTCCGAGTATAGAAATTTGGGTCTCAAGATTGTCTCTCTTAAGGACAATCACTCCTTCACGCCCAAGAAACCCTCCATGGAGGAAGAAAATAAAAATGACGGAGCAAAAGATTCTATTAATCTGTTTTTTGAGGAAGCTATCACGCGACAAAGGGATGAAATGATGAAGAATTTTGTCCACATCCTTCAACGTCTGCCGATAAAAAACGGTGTGTATTCATCAAGTAGTAACTTTGGAGGAACCTCTCCTTTCAAGGTACAATTTAATTTTTATATTCTTGTATTTGAAGGACAGATAAATGCGGATGCCCTAGAAAAATGGATAAATATGCTAGAAGGCTATTTCTCTGTTCATAATTTCTCTGACAGGGAGAAGATTACCTTCACACTCCTTAAGGCTCTCCCCCATGTCAAACATTGGTGGGTAACTTACTAGGATAAATTTTCCACAGAGGAGTCATGATTATATTAGGTCGAGCCCACATATGATCTTTTTGTGGATGTGGTCAAGGAACAATATTACGCTACTGACAACTATGACAACCAATACATGAGATGGGTCACATTGCAATAAGAGAGGGGTCAAGAAGTGTCACATTTCACGAATTCCTTCCATACCTTGTGCACCAAGCTGGGTATCAGAGACTCTGATTGACATTTGGTTCTAAAATACCTTGGGCCTCTACACAGATACATCCAAACTGAAATGGATTTTTTGGAAATCTCATCACTTGGTGTTGCTTATCGATATTTTGTTAAAATAAAACATAAATTTAAGCACCAGAACAAGAGGAAGTTTGTGTCTACAAATCTGCAAAAGCTAAAGTATGGTAAAGATGTCCCTAACAACCAACCTTTAGAAAACCAATCCAAGCCACAGGAAAAAAGGGGTAATTGAAATACGAAGGACACTCGAAAATGGTGCAATTTCCCCAAAAACCCTAACACAACACCGATGAATGTAACTCAAAATAATCATTGGTGGTCGAGAACAAAGACAAGGATCTGAACCCTGATTCATAATCTGACTCAGAAAATACTAGTAGAAGACATATCATCTATGCAAACCTCACAACTACTACTATCATGACCACAACAATTAAACTAGAAGAACCAACAGATCCTGAAGAGGGGGAGTGCATTTTTCATTCACAGATGTGGGTGAAGGGGACCCCACTGCATTTTATTATTGATAGCAGAAGCCAGAAGAACCTCATCTCAGCAGAGGTCCTCAAACAGTTGGGATTGTCGACAACACCACACTCACAAACATACAATAGTGGGTGGCTTCACCAAGGATAAGATCTTCATGTCAGCCAATAGTGTCGATTGTCATATGGAATCCAACCCTTCAAATATGAGATATTATGTGATGTTTCCCCACTGGATATCTTTGATGTTCTTTTGGTCCAGCCATATATGTGGAAATGCCATGCTATTTATGAGTCTCGAACCTGTAGTGTCATTGTTACTCTAGGGGGTCATCTCTATAGGATTACAGAGGTATTTCTGACTATTGTCCCACCTAAACATTGTCGCAAGGTAGTATCTCATACTACAAAATTCAGCTTCTTCACAGTCTATTCAAAAGGTGAACAAAAGAACATCACAACCATTGCAGCCTCAGTCCAAGAACCTTCTTTACAACAGAAGCAGGTCAAAAATATTGGAGAAAAGCATAAGGATTCCTTCTACATATAGTCATCTCATGTATCCAAAATGGTTAAAACATTCCAACCCTTCCAGTAACAGGTTCATGACAACCTTCAACAAGCTAAGCAACACAACTTCTCCAACAAGGCAAGCAGCTTATCAAGATGCAGATTTAGCAAACACTTTTCCCTCTCCCCTGGGAACTCAAAACAATGGAGATCATTGCTTCCTAAGGAGAGAGGATTGATCTAGGTGGATATCAGTGACCACCCATGTATTCCAACTGACTCAAAATAGTCTTCTGACAATTTACTATTTTTAGCAGTTTTTCGGTTCTTAAACTTCTTAGGCCATTTTGAGAGCCTAAATGAAGTTTTCTTGGGATCAAGAACCTCAAAGATAACAAAAGGAATTGATTGAGCCCCCAAAATGAATCTACTCGACGATACCTTTCCATCAAACTATCGTGCACCCCAAATAGAGATTGAATGCCAAAGTTACGCCGCCAGGAAGTTGATACACCAAAGTAACCAAAACAGGGTCCACAAAACTGTTGGATTTTCATCTTCCGAGGTTAGTGTTTTGGATTCTCTTTATGTTGAAAATTCCTATGGAGCCTCATTGTAAAAATCATATTCTTGTGAATGTGAGTATTCGTCACATCTCTTCTCATAGATAAGTTGTCACCATTCTAGTGGGTCTTTCACTATGTATTTCTATAGTTTTGTACATTTCACTCATTAATAGAAATTGTGTATTAATGTATCTCTATGTTTATGGTTGCATCTATGATATATTTATGTTATATTATTGGACATATGATATATCTCTGTACATTTCTTTATTATATCTATGCTCTCATTTCGTGCCGAAAATAATCTAGATTAGTGGTATCAGAGCAGGATACTCTTGATCGTTTTTCAATGCATGTCCCCAACGAGGTCCAAGTATAGAAAGTTGGGTCTCGAGCTTGTCTCTTTTGAGAAAAATTGCTCTCGCATGCCCAAGAAACCATCCATGGAGGAAGAAAATAAAAATTACGGAGCATAAGATTATATTGATCTATTTTTTGAGGAAGCTATCATGCGACAAAGGGACGAAATGATGGAGAATTTTGTGCACATCCTTCCATTCCCGTCGATAAAAACTGGTGTGTATTCATCAAGTAGTAACTTTGGAGGAACCTCTCCTTTCAAGGTACAAGTTAATTTTTATATTCTTGTCTTTGAAGAACAGATAAATGTGGATGCCCTAGAAAAATGGTTAAATACGATAGAAGGCTTTTTATATGTTCATAATTTCTCCAACACGGAGAATATCACCTTCGCACTCCTTAAGGCTCTCCCCCGTGTCAAACATTGGTGGGAAACTTACAGGGATAAAATTTCCACAGAGAAGTCTCGAATATATTAGACCGAGCCCACTTATGATCTTTTTGTGGATGTGGTCAAGGAACAATATTATCGTACTGACAACTATGAAAACCAGTACATGAGATAGATCACACTGTGACAAGAGAGGGGACAAGAAGTGTCACATTTCACCAATTCCTTCCATACCTTGTGCACCAAGATGGGTATTAGAGACCCTGAGTGACATTTGGTTCTAAAATACCTTGGGCCTCTACACAGATACATCCAAACTAAAATGGATTTTTTGGAAATCTCATCCTTGGGTGTTTCTTATCGATATGTTGTTAAAATAAAAAATAAATTTAAGCACCAGAAAAAACGGAAGTTCAGGTCTACAAATATGAAACAACCAAAGTATGGTAATGGCCTTAACAACTAGCCTTCAGAAAACCATTCGAAACAACTGGAAAATAAGGGTAATTGAAATACGAAGGACACTGAAAAATGGTGTGATTTCCACAAAAACCCCTAATACAACACCGATGAATGTCACTCAAAAAAATCATTGGTGGTCGAGATAGATCCTACGCAGAACCACATTGGTAGAAGACATATCATCAACACAGAACAACCTACTATTATAGCGACCACAACAATTCAACTAGAGGAACCAATAGATCCTGAAGAGGGGGAGTGCCTTTTTCATTCACATATGTTGGTGAAGGGGACCCCGCTGCATTTTATTGTTGATAGTGGAAGACAAAAGAACCTCATCTCAGCAGAGGTCGTCAAACAGTTGGGATTGTCGACAACACCACACCCACAACCATACAACATCAGGTGGATTCGCCAGGGACGTGATCTTCGTGTCAGCCAGCAGTGTTGATTGTCATAGGGAATCCAACCCTTCAAAGATGAGATATTATGTGATGTTTCCCCACTAGATGTCTTTGATGTACTTTTGGGCCATCCATATATGTGGAAGTGCCATGCTATTTATGAGTTTCAACCCTGTATTTTCATTGTTACTTTGGGGGGTCATCCCTATAGGATTCCAAAGGTAGTTCTGACTATTTTCCCACCTAAACATTGTCGCAATGTAGTATCTCATACTACAAAATTCATCTTCTTCGCATTCTGTTCAAAAGGTGAACAAAAGAACATCGCAACCACTGCAGCCTCAGTCCAAGCACCTTCTTTCCAACAGAAGCAGGTTGACAAGATTGAAGAAAAGCATAAGGATTCCTTCTACACGTAGTCATCTCATGTATCCGAACTTGTTAAAAAATTCCAACCCTTCCAGCGACAAGTTCGTGACAATCTTCAACAAGCTAAGCAGCGCAACTTCTCTAGCAAGGCAAGCAACTCATCAAGATGCAAATTTAGCAAACACTTTTCCCTCCCCCATGGAAACTCAGCACAATGGAGACCATTTATTCCTAAGGAGGGAGGATTGATCCAGGTGGATATCGGTGACCACCCACCTATTCCAACTAGCTCAGAATAGTCTTCTGGCAATTTACTATTTTTAGAAGTTTTTCGGTTCTTAAATTTCTTAGGCCATTTTGAGAGCCTAAATGAAGTTTTTTTGGGATCAAGAACCTCAATGTTAACCAAAGGCATTGATTGAGCACCCAAAATGAATCTACTCAATGATACCTTTCCAATGAACTATTGTGCACCCCAAATAGAGATTGATTGCTAAAGTTATTCCCTTGAGAAGTTGATACACCAAACTACCCAGAACAGGGTCCACAAAACTGTTGGATTTTCATCTTCCGAGGTTGGTGTTTTGGATTCTCTTTTTGTTAAAAATTCCTTTGGAGACTCATTGTAAAAATCATCTTCTTTTGAATGTGAGTAGTCGTCACATCTCTTCTTAGAGATGAGTTGTCACCATTCTAGCGAGTCTTTCACTATGTATTTCTACAGTTTTGTACATTTCACTCATTAATATAAATTGTGTATTACTATACATCTATGTTTATGGTTGCATCTATGATATATTTATGTTATATTATTGAACATCTGAGATATCTTTGTACATTTATTTATTATATCTCCTCTCTCATTTCGTGCCGAAAATAATCTGGATCAGTGGTATCAGAGCAGACTACTCTTGATCGTTTTTCAGTGCATGTCCCCAATGAGGTCCGAGTATATAAAGTTGGGTCTCAAGCTTGTCTCTCTTGAGCACAATCGCTCTTGCATGCCCAAGAAACTCTCCATGGAGGAATAAAATAAAAACAACGGAGGAGGAGATTCTATTAATATGTTTTTTGAGGAAGTTATCACGCGACAAAGGACGAAATGATGGAGAATTTTGTGCACATCCTTCAACACATGTCGATAAAAACTGGTGTATATTCATCAAGTAGTAACTTTGGAGGAACCTCTCCTTTCAAGGTACAAGTTAATTTTTATATTCTTTTATTTGAAGAACAAATAAATGTGGATGCCCTAGAAAAATGGTTAAATACACAAGAAGGATATTTATGTGTTCATAATTTCTCCGACATGGAGAAGATCACCTTCTCACTCCTTAAGGCTCTCCCCCATGTCAAACATTGGTGGGAAACTTAGAGAGATAAAATTTCCACAGAGGAGTCTCGAATATATTAGGTCGAGCCCACTTATTATTTTTTTGTGGATGCGGTCAAGGAACAATATTACCCTACTGACAACTATGACAACCAGTACATGAGATGGATCACACTATGACAAGAGAGGGGAAAAGAAGTGTCAGAGTACAACAATTCCTTCCATACCTTGTGAACCAAGCTGGGTATTAGTGACTCTAAGTGACATTTGGTTCTAAAATACCTTGGACCTCTACACAGATACATCCAAACTGAAATGGATTTTTTGGAAATCTCATCACTGGGTGTTGCTTATCGATATGTTGTTAAAATAAAGCATAAATTTAAGAACTAGAACAAGCGAAAGTTTGAGTCTACAAATATGCAACAACCAAAGTTTGGTAAAGATGGACCTAACAACCAGCCTTCAGACCATTCCAAGCCATAGGAAAAGAAGGGTAACTGAAATACAAAGGACACTGGAAAATGGTGTGATTTACACCAAAACCCCTAACACAACAACGATGAATGTCACTCAAAACCAGTGTTACCAGAACCGGACTGAAATTGATAAAATTGGTCGGTCCGACCAGTTCACAGGGCTTACCAATTCAAACTGGACATTCAAATTTCTTTTGACCAGTTATGTACGGAACCGGTTTTGAAACCGGTTTTTCCAGTTTTTTTTTTTCGTACGACTGGAAAATTGAGGGGATTTGCAAATTTTTTTTAAAAAGTAAAAAAAAAAAAAGACTCAACCAACAACTTTTGACAATGAATACCTTTCCTGGATGGATTTGGATCCCCAGACACATCAAGAGAATATGTGCACTGATGTTGCAACTGTATCTTTTCCTTCTGGACTAGGGGAATCAAGCCAGGCTCGGAATCCCCCTGTTGAGTCTACTCATGTTGAGGATGTAGATGATGACTTTGATTCTGAGTATTAGTCCATGTCTGAGTTTCAATATGCAGATTCAAACTATTAGATTGTGTAGTCTCTACTCTGTAGCCTTTAGCCTAGACTCTAGAGTTATTTTTGGACTTTATAGGCCATTTAGAGCCTTTTTGATGATGTATTTTGATTCAGAATCCAGATATTCATATGACTATGGAGTGCACTTGCCACTTACTGTTAGTGCTATTTTGGTTTTATACAATGTTACTTGTTATATATATATATATATATATGAGAAACTTTGCAAATTTTTGTATACTAGTTTGGCTTCACATGGATGCACATCAATATGTTTTTTTTTTTCAAAATTTGAATATTTTTATGTATTTTTAGTGACCGGTATTTTGATCTGATTTTTTTCAAGTTTTTTTCCCGTTCCGGTTCAGTTCCGGTTTTTTGGGTCAACTGGTTCAATAAATGGTCCGGTTCTAGTAACCTTGCTCAAAACAATCATTGGTGGTCGAGATCAAAGACAAGGATCCGAACCTTGATTCAGAATCTGATTCAAAAAATACTCATAGAAGACATATCATCGACGCAGACCCCACTACTACTATCATGACCACAACAATTCAACTAGAAGAACCAACAGATCCTGAAGAGGGGTAGTGTCTTTTTCATTCACGGATGTGGGTGAAGGGGACCCCACTACATTTTATTGTTGATAGCGGAAGCCAGAAGAACCCCATCTCAGTAGAGGTCGTCGACTAGTTGAGATTGTCGACAACACCACACCCACAACCATACAACATCGGGTGGCTTCGCCAGGGATGAGATCTTCGTGTCAGCCAACAGTGTCGATTGTCATAGGGAATCCAACCCTTCAAAGATGAGCTATTATGTGATGTTTCACCGCTGGATGTCTTTGATATTCTTTTGGGCCATCCATATATGTGGAAGTGCCATGCTATTTATGAGTCTCGACCTTGTAGTGTCATTGTTACTCTGGGGGGTCATCTCTATAGGATTCCACATGTAGTTTTGACTATTGTCCCACCTAAACATTGTCGCAAGGTAGTGTCTCATACTACAAAATTCAGCTTCTTCACAGTATGTTCAAAAGGTGAACAAAAGAACATTGCAACCACTGCAGCCTTAGTCCAAGCACCTTCTTTCCAATAGAAGTAGGTCGACAAGATTGAAGAAAAGCATAAGGATTCCTTCTACACATAGTCATCTCATGTATCCAAACTGGTTAAAAATTTCCAACCCTTCCAGCGATAGGTTCATGACAACCTTCAACAAGCTAAGCATCGCAACTCTTCCAGTAAGGCAAGCAGCTCATCAAGATGCATATTTAGAAAACACTTTTCCCTCTCCCCCGGGAACTCAACGCAATGGAGACCATTTATTCCTAAGGAGGCAGGATTGATCTAGGTGGATATTGGTGACCACCCACCTATTCCAACTGGCTCAAAATAGTCTTCTGGAAATTTACTATTTTAAGCAGTTTTTCGGTTCTTAAACTTCTTAGGCCATTTTGAGAGCCTAAATGAAGTTTTTTTGGGATCAATAACCTCAATGATAACAAAAGGCATTGATTGATCCCCCAAAATGAATCTACTCGATGATACCTTTCCAACGAACTACCGTGCACCCCAAATAGAGATTGAATGCCAAGGTTATGCCCCCGGGAAGTTGATACACCAAACTACCCGAAACAGGGTCCACAAAACTATTGGATTTTCATCTTCCAGGATTGGTGTTTTGGATTCTCTTTATGTTAAAAATTATTTTGGAGCCTCATTGTGAAAATCATCTTCTTGTGAATGTGAGTAGCCGTCACATCTCTTCTCATAGATAAGTTGTCACCATTCTAGCGAGTCTTTCACTATGTATTTCTACAATTTTGTACATTTAACTCATTAATAGAAATTGTGTATTACTGTATCTCTATGTTTATGGATGCATATATGATATATTTATGTTATATTATTGGAGATCTGAGATATCTCTGTACATTTCTTTATTGTATCTCCGCTCTCATTTCGTGCCGAAAATAATCTGGATCAGTGGTATCAAAGCAGGCTACTCTTGATCGTTTTTCAATGCATGTCCCCAACGAGGTCTGAGAATATAAAGTTGGATCTCGAGCTTGTTTCTCTTGAGGAAAATCACTCTCACACACCCAAGAAACCCTTCATGGAGGAAGAAAATAAAAATTATGGAGCAGAATATTATATTAATCTGTTTTTCGAGGAAGTTATCACGCAACAAAGGGACGAAATGATGGAGAATTTTGTGCACATCCTTCAAGGCTTGCCGATAAAAACTGGTGCGTATTCATCAATTAGTAACTTTGGAGGAACTTCTCCTTTCAAGGTACAAGTTAATTTTTATATTCTTCTCTTTGAAGAACAAATAAATGTGGATTCCCTAGGAAAATGGTTAAATACGCTAGAAGGCTATTTATGTGTTCATAATTTCTCCGACATGGAGAAGATGACCTTTGCACTCCTTAAGCCTCTCCCCCATGTCAAACATTGGTGGTAAACTTACAAGGATAAAATTTCCACAGAGGAATCTCGAATATATTAGGTCGAGCCCACTTATGATTTTTTTGTGGATACGGTCAAGGAACAATATTACCCTACTGAAAACTATGACAACCAGTATAGGAGATGGATCACACTGCAACAAGAGAGGGGAAAAGAAGTGTCAAAGTTCACCAATTCCTTCCATACCTTGTGCACCAAGCTAGGTATCAGAGAATTTGAGTGAAATTTGGTTCTAAGATACCTTGGGACTCTACACAAATACATCCAAACTGAAATTATTGTTTTGGAAATCTCATCACTGGGTGCTTCTTATCGATATGTTGTTAAAATAAAGCATAAATGTAAGCATCAGAACAAGTAGAAGTTTGGGTCTACAAATCTGCAACAACCAAAGTATGGTAAAGATGGCCCTAACAAACCGCCTTCAGAAAACCAGTCCAAGCCACAGGAAAAGAAGGGTAACTGAAATACGAAGGACACTAGAAAATGGTGTGATTTCCACAAAAACCCCTAACAAAACAACAATGAATGTCACTCAAAAAAATCATTGGTGGTCGAGATCAAAGACAAGGATCTGAACCCTGATTCAAAATCTAATTCAGAAAATACTTGTAGAAGACATATCATCGACGCAAACCCCAATACTACTATCATGAGCACAACAATTCAACCAGAAGAACCAACAGATCTTGAAGAGGGGGAGTTCCTTTTTCATTCACAGATGTGGGTGAAGGGGACCCCGCTGCATTTTATTGTTTATAGCGGAAGCCAGAAGAACCTCATCTCAGCAGAGGTCGTCAAATAGTTGGGATTCTCGACAATACCACACCCAAAACCATACAACATCGGGTGGCTTCTCCTGGGATGAGATCTTTGTGTCAGCCAACAGTTTCATTTTCATAGGGAATCCAACCCTTGAAAGATGATATATTATGTGATTTTTCCAAGATGGATGTATTTGATTTTCTTTTGGGCCAGCCATATATGTGGAAGCACCATGCTATTTATGAGTCTCAACCTTGTAGTGTTATTGTTAATCTGGGAGGTCATCTCTATAGGATTCCAGAGGTATTTTTGACTATTTTCCCACCTAAAAATTGTTACAAGGTAGTAGCTTATACTACAAAATTCAGCTTCTTCACAGTCTGTTCAAAAGGTGAACAAAAGAACATCACAACCACTGCAGCCTCAGTTCAAGCACCTTCTTTCCAAAAGAAGCAGGTCGAAAATATTGAAGCAACACATAAGGATTCCTTCTACACATAGTCATCTCATGTATCCAAACTGGTTAAAAAGTTCCAACCCTTCCAGCGACAAGTTCATGACAACCTTCAACAAGATAAAGAGCGCAACTTCTCCAGGAAGGCAAGCAACTCCTCAAGATGCATATTTAGCAAACACTTTTCCCTCTCCCTCGGGAACTCAACGCAATGGAGACCATTTCTTCCTAAGGAGGAAGGATTGATCTAGGTGGATATCGATGACCACCCACCTATTCCAACTGGCTAAAAATAGTCTTCTGGCAATTTACTATTTTTAGCAGTTTTTTGGTTCTTAAACTTCTTAGGCCATTTTGATAGCCTAAATGAACTTTTTTGAGGATCAAGAACCTCAATGATAACAAAAGTCATTGATTTATCCCCCAAAATGAATCTACTCGACGATACCTTTCCAACAAACTATCGTACACCCCAAATAGATATTGAATGCTAAAGTTACGCTCCCGAGAAGTTGATACACTAAACTTCCCAAAACAGGGTCCACAAAACTATTGGGTTTTCATCTTCCGGGGTTAGTGTTTTGGATTCTATTTATGTTAAAAATTCCTTTGGATCCTCATTTTAAAAATCATCTTCTTTTGAATGTGGGTAGCCATCACATCTCTTCTCAGAGATAATTTGTCACCATTCTAGTGAGTCTTTCACTATGTATTTCTACAATTTTGTACATTTCACTCATTAATAGAAATTGTGTATTACTATATCTCTATGTTTATGGTTGCATCTATGATATATTTATGTTATATTATTGGACATCTGAGATATCTCTGTACATTTCTTTATTATATCTCCGCTCTCATTTCATGTCGAAAATAATCTAGATCAGTGGTATTAGAGTAGGCTACTCTTGATCATTTTTCAGTGCATGTCTCCAATGAGGTCCGAGTATAGAAAGTTGGGTCTCGAGCTTATCTCTCTTAAGGATAATCACTCTCGCACACCCAATAAACCCTCCACTAAGGAAGAAAATAAAAATGATGAAGCAGAAGATTCTATTAATCTGTTTTTTGAGAAAGTTATCACGCGACAAAGGGATGAAATGATAAATAATTTTGTGCACATCCTTCAATGCTTGCTGATAAAAACTGGTGCATATTCATCAAGTAGTAACTTTGGAGGAACCTCTCATTTCAAGGTACAAGTTAATTTTTATATTCTTATCTTTGAAGAATAGATAAATGTGGATGCCCTAGAAAAATGGTTAAATATGCTAGAAGGCTATTTATGTATTCATAATTTCTCTGACATGGAGAAGATCACCTTCGCACTCCTTAAGGCTCTACCCCATGTCAACCATTGGTGGGAAACTTATAGTGCTAAAATTTCCACAGAGGATTCTCGAATATATTAGGCCGAGCCCACTTATGATTTTTTTGTGGATGCGGTCAAGGAACAATATTACCCTACTGACAACTATGACAACCAGTACATGATATGGATCACACTGTGACAAGAGAGGGGACAATAAGTGTCAGACTTCACCAATTCCTTCCATACCTTGTGCACCAAGCTGGGTATCAGAGGCTCTGAGCGTGATTTGGTTCTAAAATACCTTAGGCCTCTACAGAGATACATCCAAAATGAAATAGATTTTTTGGAAATATCATCACTGGGTGTTGCTTATCAATATGTTGCTAAAATAAAGAATAAATTTAAGCACCAGAAGAAGCGAAAGTTTGGGTCTACAAATCTGCAACAACCAAAGTTTGGTAAAGATGGCCCTAACAACCAGCCTTCAGAAAGCCAGTCCAAGCCACAGGAAAAGAAAGGTAACTGAAATACGAAGGACACTGGAAATGGTGCGATTTACACAAAAACCCCTAACACAACACCGATGAATTTCACTCAAAAAATTCATTGGTGGTTGATATCAAAGACAAGGATCCAAACCTTGATTCAGAATCTAATTCATAAAATACTGGTAGAAGACATATCATCGACATAGACCCCACTACTACTATCACGATCACAACAATTCAACCAGAAGAACCAACAGATCCTGAAGAGGGGGAGTGTCATTTTCATTCACAGATGTGGGTGAAGGGGACCCCACTGCATTTTATTATTGATAGCGGAAGCCAGAAGAACCTCATCTCAACATAGGTCGTCAAAGAATTGGGATTGTCGACAACACCACACCCACAACCATACAACGTTGAGTGGCTTCGCCAGGTACGATATCTTTGTGTCAGTCAGCAGTGTCGATTGTCACAGGGAATCCAACCCTTCAAAGATGAGATATTATGTGATGTTGCCCCACTGGATGTCTTTGATGTTCTTTTGGACCAGCCATATATTTGGAAGTGTCATGTTATTTATGAGTCTCGACCCTGTAGTGTCATTGTTACTCTGCGGGTCATCTCTATAGGATTCCAGAGGTAGTTCTGACTATTGTCCCACCTAAACATTGTCGCAAGGTAGTATCTCATACTATGAAATTCAACTTCTTCGCAGTCTATTCAAAAGGTGAACAAAAGAACATCACAACCACTATAGCCTTAGTCCAAGAACCTTCTTTCCAACAAAAGTAGGTCAACAAGATTGAAGAAAAGCATAAGGATTCATTCTACACATAGTCATCTCATGTATCCAAACTGGTTAAAAATTTCCAACCCTTCCAGTGACAGGTTCAAGACAACCTTCAATAAGCTAAGCAATGCAACTTCTCCAGCAAGGCAAGCAGCTTATCAAGATGCAGATTTAGCAAACACTTTTCCCTCTCCATTGGGAACTCAACGCAATGGAGACCATTGCTTCCTACGGAGGGAGGATTGATCCAGGTGGATATCGGTGACCACCCACCTATTCCAACTGGCTCAAAATAGTCTTCTAGCTATTTACTATTTTTATTAGTTTTTCGGTTCTTAAACTTCTTAGGCCATTTTGAGAGCCTAAATGAAGTTTTTTTGTGATCAAGAACCTCAATGATACAAAAAGGCATTCATTGAGCCCCCAAAACGAATCTAATCGAAAATACCTTTCAAACGAATTATCATTCATCCCAAACAGAGATTGAATGCCAAAGTTACGCCCCCTGGAAGTTGATACACCAAACTACCCAAACCAGGGTCCACAAAACTATTAGATTTTCATCTTCCAGTGTTAGTGTTTTGGATTCTCTTTATGTTAAAAATTCCTTCGGAGCCTCATTGTAAAAATCACCTTCTTGTGAATGTGAGTAGTCATCACATCTCTTCTCAGAGATAAGTTTTCACCCTTCTAGCGAGTCTTTAACTATGTATTTCTACAGTTTTGTACATTTCACTCATTAATAGAAATTGTGTATTATTGTATATATATGTTTATGGTTGCATATATGATACATTTATGTTATATTATTAGACATCTGAGATATCTCTGTACATTTCTTTATTATATCTCTTCTCTCATTCCGTGCCGAAAATAATCTGGATCAGTGGTATCAAAGCAGACTACTCTTGATCGTTTTTCAGTGCATGTCCCCAACGAGGTCTAAGTATAGAAACTTGGGTCTTGAGCTTGTCTCTCTTGAGGAGAATTGCTCTCGCATGCCCAAGAAACCCTCCATGGAGGAAGAAAATAAAAACGACGGAGCAGAAGATTCTATTAATTTGTTTTTAGAGGAAGCTATCACGTGACAAAGGGACGAAATGATGGAGAATTTTGTGCACCTCCTTCAATGTATGCCGATAAAACCAGTGCATATTCATCAAGTAGTAACTTTGGAGGAACCTCTCCTTTCAAGGTACAAGTTAATTTCTATATTCTTGTCTTTGAAGAACAGATAAATGTGGATGTCGTAGAAAAATGGTTAAATGCACTAGAAGGTTATTTATGTGTTCATAATTTCTCCAACATGGAGAAGATCACCTTTGCACTCCTTAAGGCTCTCCCCCGTGTCAAACATTGGTGGGAAAATTACAGGGATAAAATTTACACAGAGGAGTCTCGAATATATTAGGTCGAGCCCACTTATTATTTTTTTGTGGATGCGGTCAATGAACAATATTACCCTACTAACAACTATGACAACCAGTACATGAGATGGATCACACTATGACAAGAGAGGGGACAAGAAGTGTCAGAGTTCAACAATTCCTTCCATACCTTGTGAACCAAGCTGGGTATTAGTGACTCTAAGTGACATTTGGTTCTAAAATACCTTGGACCTCTACACAGATACATCCAAACTGAAATGGATTTTTTGGAAATCTCATCACTGGGTGTTGCTTATCGATATGTTGTTAAAATAAAGCATAAATTTAAGAACCAGAACAAGCAGAAGTTCCGGTCTACAAATCTGGAACAACCAAAGTATGATAAATATGGCTCTAACAACCAGCCTTCAGAAAACTATTCCAAGCCATAGGAAAAGAAGGATAACTCAAATACGAAGGACACTTGAAAATGGTGCGATTTCCACAAAAAACCTAACACAACATCGATGAATGTCACTCAAAACAATCATTGGTGGTTGATATCAAAGACATGGATCTGAACCCTGATTCTGAATCTGATTCAGAAAATGATGGTAGAATCCAGGTCATCGACGCAAACCCCACTACTACTATCACGACCACAACAATTCAACTAGAAGAACCAACAGATCCTGAAGAGGGGGAGTACCTTTTTCATTCACGGATGTGGATGAAGGGGACCCTGCTGCATTTTATTGTTGATAGCAGAAGATAGAAGAACCTCATCTCAACATAGGTCGTCAAACAATTTGGATTGTCAACAACACCACACTGACAACCATACAACATCGGGTGGCTTCACCAAGGACGAGATCTTCATGTCATCCAATAGTGTCGATTGTCATAGAGAATCCAACCCTTCAAATATGAGATATTATGTGATGTTTCCCCGTTGGATGTCTGTGATGTTCTTTTGGGCCAACCATTTACGTGGAAGAGGCATGTTGTTTATGAGTCTCCACCCCGTAGTGTCATTTTGACTCTAGGGGGTCATGTCTATAGGATTCCAGAGGTAGTTCTGACTACTATCCCACCTAAACATTGTCGCAAGGTAGTATCTCATACTACAAAATTCATCTTCTTCGCAGTATGTTCAAAAGGTGAACAAAAGAACATTGCAACCACTGCAACCTCAATCCAAGCACCTTCTTTCCAACAGAAGCAGGTCGACAAGATTGAAGAAAGGTGTAAGGATTCCTTCTACATATAGTCATCTCATGTATCCAAAAATTTTAAAATGGTGCAACCCTTCCAGCCACGGGTTCATTACAACCTTCAACAAGATAAGAAACTCAACTTCTCCAGCAAGACATGTAGCTCATCAAGATGCAAATTTAGCAAACACTTTTAGCAGTTTTACTATTTTAGTTTTACTATATAGTCTTCTGGCAATTTACTATTTTTAGCAGTTTTTCGGTTCTTAAAATTCTTAGGCCATTTTGAGAGCCTAAATGAAGTGTTTTTGGGATCAAGAACATTAATTATAACCAAAGGTGTTTATTGATCCCCCAAAATGAATCTAATCGACGATACCTTTCCAACGAGCTATCGTGCGCCCCAAATAGAGATTGTATGCCAAAGTTACGCCCATGAGAAGTTGATACACCAAACTACCCAAAACAGGGTCCACAAAACTGTTGGATTTTCATCTTCCGGGTTTAGGGTTTTGGATTCTCTTTATGTTAAAAATTCCTTTGGATCCTTATTGTAAAAATAATCTTGTGAATGTGAGTATCCATCATATCTCTTCTTAGAGGTAAGTTGTCACCATTCTAGCGAGTCTTTCACTCTGTATTTATATAGTTTTGTACATTTATGTCATTAATAGAAATTGTGTATTATTGTATCTATGTGTTTATAGTTGCATATGTGATATATTTATGTTATATTATTGTATATATGAGATATCTTTGTACATTTACTTATTATATCTTCGCTCTCATTTCGTGTTGACAATTTTTCAAATTAATAGACTAGTTAATTCTCAAATGACATTTGAAGCATATTACAGTGCCAAAATGTCCTAGAAAATATTCATTTTTGAAATATAAGAGAAGAAGATATATAGACGAGTTAACTCTCAAAGGATATTCAAGGAAAACATAATCATATATAGCACAAAATGGAGAGGTTTGGCACTTAAGGTTATATAATAGAATTTACAGTTGATAGTTAAAATGTATAACAAATTTTGTTATGATCTTTATTAACGTTTATTGGAATTGTTGCATGTTTTACATCATTGGAATGACATTTTATCTGTAACTTGTTTGAAATTTTATTATGGTATGTGCACTTTGATATGATGTAATATGATTATGTTTTCGTTTCATATGTTGTAATATTAGAAATATAACACAAAAATTAATTATTGCATGAAATAAATAATAACTTTTCATTTTGAATGTTTTTTTTGCAGAACATGGGTCTTCCAGAAGATCCAGTTGATCCTCATGAGATAGATACATATTACAAAGGGTCTGATACAAACATGGGATACAATGATTATGAGACATCTCCCATAATACAGAAAATGATAATGAACACATTGATGATGATCATGATAGTGATGATGATGATGAGCTAGTTGTTGGTAGTAGCCAGTGACATTAATCATATAGACTCCATCATGGGTCATTGATAGTATATCATTATGATGCCTCTTTTCATGTTTACTATCATATGTATCATTTTCACCTGCAGTACCATATTATTGAGTTGTATCATTTTGACATGTATTATTTTGACTTATATCAATTGGACATGTATCATCTTGACTTGTATCATTTTGGCATGCATCATTTTGACTTATGTCAACTATTGGCCATGTATCATTTTGATGATGATTATGAGGAAGATGTTGGAGATGATGATTATGAGGCAGATGAATAAGACACCAAGACAGACAATGATAATGAACACATTGATGATGATCATGATAGTGATGATGATCATGAGCCAGTTGCTAGTAGTAGCCAATTACATTGATAATATAGACTCCATCATGGATCATTGTTGGTATATCGTTATGATGTCTCTTTTCATGTTTACTATCATACGTATCATTTTCACCCGCGGTACCATATTATTGAGTTGTATCATTTTGACATGTTATTGATCTACTGACATATTTGACTTTCACTTGTTTTAGTTATATATGATGGTGATCTTATCGGTATCGATTTGTTTATAAATATATATA
>ML813188.1:0-30159 GCA_009831015.1 Picea engelmannii
CTCTGAGTTTTAAGTGTGTTTAAATGTGTTAAATGCATTTGTTTATAATTCCATGTAAGGAATGGTAGAACTGAGAGGTTGGGAAACCTGGGTAGTGAAGGGTACACTACAAATTGGTATCAGAGCAATTGGTACACTACAATGATCATAGGGGGCGCATGAGAGTTGCCATCAATGAAAAAGGGGGATATTGTTGGAAGATTGGTTGTTGTCATTGATGTCAACCCTAGTCATGGGATTTTGACCGCAAGATTGATGAAGGTATTTGGACATGAAGGACAATGCACATGCATACACAACACCCATGGATGTACTGCAAGATTGATGAAGGTATTTGGACATGAAGGACAATGCACAAGCATATACAACACCCATGGATGTATACATCCATGGGTGTTGTATATGCTTGTGCATTTTCCTTCATGTCCAAATACCTTCATCAATCTTGCGGTCCAAAACCCATGACTAGGGTTGACATCAATGACAACAACCATTCTTCCAACAATATCCCCCTTTGTCATTGATGACAACTCTCATGCTCCCCCTATCATCATCATCCCAATTTCTTGGTATGTGGCATGTCACGTGGATCCTCATGGCTGAGGAGAAATGAATTTTTGAAGATGACAAAGTGAATTGAAGAAGGAAGTACATGTTGGCCCTGAAGATAATTAAAGAAAAGAATTACAAAATAAGAAAGTGTCAGGTCAGCCCTAATTTTAAAAGAAAATGACATAAACGGTATAAATACACATCATTATACATTCATTTGATAAAATTTGAATTTCAAAGGAAATCAGAAGTAAAGAAGGACGGATTTCAAGGGAAGATGAAGTCTTTTGGTGATGTGTTCTAAGGTATGTTATTTTCAGGTCATCTTACCATTTTTGCTATAAATTTTTTTCTAGAACGATTCATATGGTGAAATTGCTATTTTATTGAGAGGATATATCAAGGTACTTGTGGTAAAAATTTAATCTCTTGATTCACTATAATTATGGAGATACACTTTGTGGAAGATAGGGTTTGTGACCAGTCATGAAGCTAGTCAATAAACAGGTGTTCCAGGTAAAACAGTCATAACGTCTTCATAGAAAATCCAAATGGAATGAGACAAATTTCATTGGAAAGAGTACAAACTTTAGTTTCTTGTTTGCAAGTTTCAGAATCATATGTTAAATATTGAGCGTGGGGCATTCTGTGCAAGTTCACTCTCTTGAATAGACCAGAATTGAATAAAGTCTACCATTCTTTCTATAACTTCTTTTTGAGGAGGATTCAAGGAGTGAAAATTGGAGGCATTTTAGAGAATACATTGAGTAATGTTATCTACAGGATCAGAGTACTCCAAGAATTGAAGAATTGCATGAATTGATGAAGTCTCAAGAAACATTATCAGGTTCTATGTGATGATTGGTTGATGGTGATGATTTAATGTAAAGTTTTATTATCTCTCATATATTCTTGGGTGAAAAGAAGCGGAAAGGATGGAGAGTTCAAATCTCTCTTGATATTGGAGGATTGTATCTTCCTCTTGGAGGTTTATCCCTCCCTTTACATTTGGAAGTTGTAGCTACCTTTGGAAGTCATTACTTCCCTTGAACAATAACTATTGATTATTTCTCATATATTGTGCATGGTGTATTGGTGTAACTCTTATACTATTGTTCATTGCTCATTGGATATAATGGAATGGTTTAAGTATAAGTTGAAAAAGGTTTTAAATTGTACTTTATATTGATTCACCCCCCTCTTAGTATCAACAAATATAACAAAGGTGAGAGCTTGAGTGGTCCATGTATCTTCAATGTTTTTAATGATAAATTCTAAGTATTGAGGATTATTAATGCAGTATTGAGAATTATTACATAAATATAATTATAATATAAATTATAGCCGAGGATTATTAATACAGTATTGAGAATTATTACATAAATATAATTATAATATAAATCATAGCCGAGGATTATTAATACAGTATTGAGAATTATTACATAAATATAATTTTAATATAAATCATAAGAAATTTTAAAATAAATTAAAATAATAACTAATTAATTTCATTAACTAATTAATACAAGAAACCCCATCAATAAGAAACATGCTCATACAATTTTGTGGGCTTCAAACCATAAAGGTGCATAAGTTGATGCTCAAAAAAACATTCAAATACAATACATCATACTACAAAACAGAGAGAAAATTATTTTATACATAATCAATATATGAAAGTACATAAATATATATGTAAATTAAGTAAATTAAGGGTGTGGAGGGATTTAATCTTGAGCATGTATCTTGGATCAACATAATCCATCCCTAAAAACATAAAAATTGTCCATCCCTATTCATGTGTGTCTCAACATAATATGTTTTTGAAAATGAAAGAAACAATGATGATTTGAAGGAAATATTGAATAGTTTTTGGGAATGTTGAACCATTAATGCTAATTTACACTACAAATTCAAATTCTAGCCTGAGAATATGGAAGTTGTAGGTGAACTTGAGGTTGCATGGTTAAATTTTGAAGTTAAACAAGTGAGTATGTAGAATAAAAATTAGCATTAAGTATAATTATAATATTGCTTGACAAAACGGTCTATTCCCACATAGGACAAACACCTTAAGAAGACGCTCACACAACTAGATCAAAGATCATAAAATCCTCTAAGATGGAAATAGTCCACGACCCTAACCAATGTGGCCAGTTGAAGAAATATATTAATGTAAAAGAAAAATAGTTTACAAGAAGGTTTCTTAGAATTGGTCATCAACAAAAGTCCATCCATTCTATTTAAATAAAGATCATGGATCAATCAGGTATCAAGACACTGACCAATACATCCACAAATATCGAGGAAAATATGAGCCTTTAGATCATTCTATGTCTAAAACATATTGTGACTCTCAGATTACATAACTACACATGCATACTAATGCACACTAAAGAAACACAATTTTACCTAAAGACACATTAGACCGAGTTGATACTAACTAACTCGAAAGTGTCTAAATATCCTAACATCCTTCCTTGAGAAAAACTATAGATAGAATTGAAGGACTTAAAAAGGTGACACAATAGGAGACGAAGGAGGCATTAGATCCTACCCCCCGGTTAATGACAACTTCTTGAAATCCTAACATAGATCGAGGTTTAGAAAAATTTAATTATGTAAGACACTTTGTGAAAATGTCTCCAAGTTGATATTATGTATGGAAAAAGAGAACTTCAAGAAAACGATCATGAATGATCTTTCTGATGAAGTGCATTTGTAGCTCAATGTTTTTTCCATGCTGATGTTGAACTGGATCTTTGCCAAGCTTGATAGCACTCTAATTTTGACACCAAAGGGTTGTCACATTATGCTATTGAAATACAAAAATCTAAAAGGATCTATCGAAGCCACAAGGTCACTTGAATTGAATTAACCATTGGCCGATACTATGCTTCTGCTGAAAAAATAGAAAAAGAATGTTGTTTATTACAATCCCAAGTGATAATTCAAAAACTAAGGTTGAAAACATAACCTGTAGTAGACCTTCAATCAAGCTTGTCTTCAAAATAGAATTCATCAAGATTTGAAATATTGAAGGTGCATTAGTAAGTCCAAATGGCATAACCAAAAACTCATAATGACCTTCATATACATTCTAAAGGTTGTTTTGAGAATGTCTTCCCACCTCATTGTGATTTAATGATATCTCGAACGAAGATCCAACTTAGTAAAGAGATTCACTCCATGTAATTCATGTAATAATTCATCAATGACAGGAATAGGAAACTTATCTTTGATTGTCGTTTTGTGAAGTTGTTTATAATATGGACACATACACCAAGAAGCATAATTTTTGGTAACCATCATCACTAGTGAAGACAAAGAACATTGGATAGGTTGAATGATGTTGGACTCTAACATTTCTTAGTCATGCACTCAATCTCACTCTTGTGTGCATATGGATACCTGTAAGGAAAAATGTTAGGTGGTACACTTATCGATTGCAAATGAATAACATAATATGATCTCGAGTAGGTGGAAGACCCTTAGGAATTTACAAATGCCTTGGAATGATGGTTGAAAACTATTTGGAGATCCAACGGAGGATAAGACACAGGGGTGAGTGTGCGAAGTTGGTGGACGATGAAGTGGAAATGCGGTGAGAAGGAATACACAATGATCCATATTTATAAATGGAAGGAAATGGAATACATATGTATATCAAAGAAATACATAGAGATACAATAAAACTTGACTTCTAGTAATAAATAGAATATGTTGAAACTGTAAAAGTGCAGACTAAAAAAAACTTGCTAGAATGGTGACAACTTATCTCTGAGAAGATATGTGACGACTACACTCATTCGCAAGAAGATGGTTACAAAGAGGCTTCCAAAGGTATTTTTAACATAAATCATAAATGAGAAAACCCTAAACATACAAAAACCTAACCCTAGGAGATGAAGTGTCAAAAGTCATGTGGGACCCGATGGGGTAAATTGGTACATCAACTTCATCGGGTCGTAACTTTTGCATACGATCTTTGTTTTAGATGCAAGATAGCTCGTTGGAAATAATTATTTGAGTACTAAACATGTTGTCAACACACTTTGTCTAAATCCTACAATGTGACTATGGAAGTCACATAAAACATTGTTTATGGTCTAAAAATGACCCTGAAAGTTTAGGACCCGAAAAACTAGGAAAAAAATGCCAAAATGAAAATTGTTCTTTGAGCGAGTGGAATAGGTGGGTGGCCACTAATATCCACCTAGATTTTTCCTCCCCCTTAGGAAGAAATGGTATCGATTGCAGTGAGTTCCCCCATCATATGGGGAAACTTATGATGAACTTGGTCCTAGGTGAGCCACTTGCCTTGGTGCAGGAGCTTCCTTTCTTTGACAACCTGATAAAGCTTGATCCTATGTTTTCGAGTGCCCTTAATATGAGTGTCCCTGATCTGATCAATGGATTCCTATTCCATGCAGTTAGGGTTGAGCTCTGTCAGTGTCAACTTATCTTCGATCTCTGATGTGTCCAATAATGGTGGGAAGTATGGTCGAAGGAGGTCCATATTGAACATGGGGTGTAGGACAAGGAAGGGGGGAATATTGAGCTCAAAAGAATCCCCCCCCACAACCTTAGTGATGGTGTAAATTCCATAGAAAACTGGACGAATCTTTTGATGGGGTCCTGTAAGGCACTCTTTCTGCAAATGCAACCAAACCTTGTCTCCCACCTAAAAATTGTGTGGAACCTAGTGTTTTATCATGGTGTTGTTTGTAATTAACATTGGATTTCTATAAAATACAATGGACCTGTTGTTGGATGTGTTTAATTTGTTCAATAAACTTGGTGGCTTTGTTAGCCTTAGATTGAGCATGGGATGATTCTTCTTGTGTGGATGCCAGGGGTAGTGTGACATCAATGGGACCCAATGGTTAAAATACCAACCCCACCTGAAAGGGACTATGTCTCGTCAAGCTATGAAGAGCTTTGTTATAGCCGCGTTGAACATAGGGGGGACTCTCATTCCATGTGTGCGGATTTCTCAAGTTGTACATGCACAAGATATGCACGATCATTATGTTGACGACGTCTTCCTGGCCATTAGTTTGGGGGTGGAAGGCGATGGATTTAGTGAGCTTGGTTTCTAGCAATGACCAAAGGATGGACCAAAATGTGTTGAGGAACATTTTTGTCCTTATATTATCTGATGGTTTGTGGTATCCTTAAGTGTACCCACACCCATTTGAAGAAGAGAATGGCAATGTCCTCCACTATCATATTCTTCTTGTAGGTTGTGAGGATGGCCATCTTAAAAAACCGATCAACCATAACAAAAATATAGTCATTTCCCTTATTGGTTGAACGAAGGCCCCACATGTAGTCCATAAATATGGATTCCCATGGCCTGTCGGGAGTAGGAAGAGGGGTTTACGAGGCTTGCTTCTTAGTGGATGGTTTGGAAATGGTACAAGAAGTGTAGGACCAGATATACTTGTTGGTGCCTTTTCAAAGTTTCGTCAAGTAGAAATTATTTTGTAGTACTGTCACGGTATTTTCCATGCCAAAATGTCTTGCCATAAGACTGTAGTGAGCTTCCCAAATCAGCTTCGCACACTTTCTTCAAGGAACATAGAGGTGGCCAAAATGGAATAACAATTTGTATTGAATATGAAAGTCAGTGACAATTTGTGCCTGTGTCTAGCATATGGTAAGTGGTAGCGAAGTCAGGATCTCTCTTGTAGAGTTGGGGCCACTCAAATGCCTCATGTCCACATGAGTGGAGAACCATGATTAAGGCTAAAACTGGAGGTCGAATGAGGAAATCAATGACATGATTGGTGCTCCCTGTCTTATATTTGATGTTGAGATGGAAATATTGAAAGTATGTGGACCACTTTTGATGGTGGTCATTTTGTAATTTTCCTTGTGTCTGCATGAGCTACAGAGGATTTTGATTAGTGTGGATGATTCTCTCCTTCTTGAGAATGTAGTGCTTCCATTTCTGGTAGGCTTGTACAATGGAATACATTTCTTTGTCATAGGTGGGGTACTTACGGATGACATGTGATAATGTCTCACTATGATATGCCACTGGATGACCATGTTGAGTGAGGAATGCACCCATGGCATATTCTGAAGCATCAGTCTCAATATCAAAAGGTTGTTGCAGATAGGGTAAAGATATTACTAGCGTTGAGCACAAGCGATGTTTCAAATCATGAAACACTTGTTTTTTTTTAATTCCCCCACACAAAATTTTCCTTTCCACTGCCCTTGGTAACCTGGTTTGGGGGCCATGCAATATGGGAGAATCCCAACATGAACATGCGATGGAAGTTGGAAATTCCTAAGATACTTCGAAGCTCGATTAGTGTGGTTGGGGTTGGCCAGTCATGAATGACTTGGATCTTGGTTGGATCCACATTCACACCATGCTCATCGACAATGTATCCTAGGTATTGCACTCTATTCATGTCGAAGGAACATTTTTCAAAGTTAGCATATAGATTATGTTGTCACTGAGTGTGAAGGACATAATGAATATGTCGCAAGTGTTCTTCCCAATACTTGTTGAAGATGAGGATGTCATCTAGATATACCACCACAAAGGAATTGGTGAATGGTTGTAGTATATCATCCATCGATCACATGAAATTTGTTGGAGAATTTTTCAAACCGAAGGGCATGACTAGCCATTCAAAAATACCTTCTTTGGACTTGAAATCAATATTCCATAGATCAATATGTTCTATTGGGACATGGTGGTAGTCAGACTTGAGGTCAATCTTTCTAAAAAAACTTCTCTCCCTTGAGCTAGCCAAGAAGGTCGTCAATTTAGGGAATTGGGTACCGGTTCCTGAGTGTGATATTGTTTAGGGCCCTATAGTCAATGCAGAGTCAACAAGTCCCATATTTCTTTTGTACGAGTACAATTGGGCTCCCATAGGGTGCGTTGATGGGTCGGATGTGCTCCTTTTGAAGCAACTCTTGGATATGTTACTTAATTTCCTCATTTTCAATTAGAGAACGATGATAGATTGTCCCATTGGATAGAGGTGCACTAGGGTTTAGATCTATTGAATTCTTTAATTGACAGTGTCGCGACACCCTGGTGGGTGACGAGAATATGTCTTTGTGTTCTTCCATGATATTTTTCACTTTCTTCTACTACATGGAGAGGCCCTGTGTAGAGTTCATGGATGTGGCTGCAAAAGTTTGTTCACTTTGAGAGTGAATGATGAAGAAGACAAATTTCCCAGTATGGGAAATGATCTTCTTCCATTTATTAGCAAAGATAAAAGAAATAGCGATATGTGGAGCTATTTCTAGTACCCTGTACAATTGTCTACCCAAATCAATAATAACATTGTGAGGTTTAGACTCATATACAACATGTTGGCTGCACAAATATGGTTGGCCTAAAATAACATCAAAAACTTCAAGGGTAGGGGGGATATCACAGAATATCTCATCCTTGAATGGATTGATGTCATAGGGAAGACAACATTGTTGTTTGACATAGAGGTCTCTTCCTCGGCAGAGCCACCCGATGGTGTAGGGATACGGGTGTGGCATCATTGACAGGTTCAACTACTTGACGACCTCTATAGAGATTAGTTTCTATTGACTTATTCTACCGATAATGAAATGCATTGGAGCACCCTTCACCCACATTTGCAAGTGAAAATGACGCTCACCTTCCTTTGGTTCCTCTGGTTCACTTGAATGGACCTTAGTGGTAGCAATAGTGGCACTGGGTTCTACATCAATGATTAGATTCCCTTTTTCTAGATCTGATTAAGAGTCAAAACCCGCCTTTGAATTTGAGGCTTTCATCTCGTCCACCAATGACTACTTCGAGAGACTTTCGTTAGTGTTATTTCTTGGGATTTTATGGAATTCACACCAATTTCTAGTGTCTCTCTTCATCTTCTCATTACCCTTCTTGGTTTGCGTCTTGGACTGGTTCTCCTGAGAGGGTCCAACCTATCTCTGTCCTTTGTTCTGTGGGTTGGAGTTGCCTTTTCCCTACTTCTGCTACGAGGAATTTGCAGATCCAAACTCCCACTTCTTTTGTTTACATTTATGATCAATTTTGACAGCATATCGATATGTTGTGCCCAGTGATGAGATGTAAAGAAACAAAAATTTTGTTTGGATGTATATATGCAGACAGTTGTGGTACTCAAGAACCATATGTTGTTCGTATCCCTTGATACCCAAATTGGTGTGCAAGGTATGGAAGATATTTGTGAAATATGGTACTGTTTGGTCACTTTCCTACCACAATGTGGTCCATCTTGTATAATAGTCATCATAACTTCCAACCTGGTAGTATTGTTCCTTAATAGAAATCCTGAATTAATACCAAGTGGGGATGACCAAAAATATTGTAGATTCCTCAGTTTCCCTTTTCTGAGAGTAAGTTTCCCACTAATCCTTGACATGGGGGACAACCTTAAGGAGTGCAATGGTAATCTTTTCTCTATCAAAAATATTATGTACAGAAAAATACCCTTCTAGTAGATTCAACCATTTATCTACAACATCTGCATATATATTTCATTCAAATAATGGGATATACAAATTTATGTGTACCTTCAAGGGGGCGGCATGGCCGCTTGATGAATATGTGTCGCATGTTGGTAGTCATCGAAGGATCTGTGCAAAGTTATCCATCATCTCGTTCCTTTATCACACAAGGGCTTCCTCCAACAAGAATTTAAAAGGATCTCTTGATCCATCATCTCTCTTTTATTCCTTCATGGGAGGTCATTGTGATCAATGGAGATGTTCTTGCAAGGGCTCAACCACTTCGAGTCCCAACTCCTTGTACCCTTACCTCATTGGGGACATGCACAAAGAAACAAATTAAGAGCATACCTCTTTGATACTGATCCATATTTATAAATGGAATGAAATGGAATACATATGTATATTAAAGAAATACTCAGAGATACAATATATCTTGAATTCTATTAATAAAGAGAATATGATGAAACTATAAAAATGCATATTGAAAAAAACTTGCTAGAATTGTGGCAGCTTATCTGTGAGAAGAGATGTGATGACTACACTCATTCGCAAGAACATGGTTACAATGAGGATCTGAAAGGCCTTTTTAATATAAATCATAAATGAGAAAACCCTAAACATACAAAAACCTAACCCTAGGAGATGAAGCACCAAAAGTCATGTGGGCCCCAATGGTGTAAGTTGGTACATCAAATTCTCGGGGTCATAACTTTTGCATACGATCTCCATTTTAGGCGCACGATAGCTCGTTGGAAAGAAATATTGAAGTAATACACATGGTTTCATATCATATAGATAAAACTACATTGTCCCTATGGAGGGCCCAAAAAAAATTGTTTGGGGCCTCAAAATGGCCCCGAAATTTTAGGACTCGAAAAACTAGGAAAAAACTACCAAAATGAAAATTGTTTTTTGAGCCAGTGGAATAGGTGGGTGGTCACAAATATCCACCTAGATAATTAATCTCACATTATGAATCAATGGTCTCCATTGCGTTGAGTTCCCCCATCATATGGGGAAACTTATGTTGAACTTGGCCTTGGCTGAGCCACTTTCCTTAGTGCAAGAGTTACCTTGCTTTGACAATACAATAAATATGGATCCTTTGTTGTTGAGTTCCATTAATTTGAGTGTCCCTGATATGATAAATGGATGTTTGTTCCATGTAGTTAGGGTTTATCTATGTCAGTGTCAACTTCTCTGCGATCTCTTATGTGTCAAATAATGGTGGGAATTATGGTCGAAGGAGGTCCACATTGAACACGATGTGTTGGCCAAGGAAGGGGGGAATAATGAGCTCAAACTCATTATCACCCACATCCTTGGTGATGGTGTAAGTCCCATACCAAAGAATAAGAATCTTCTGATGGGGTCATGTAAGTCACTCTTTTTGCAAATGAAACCAAACCTTGTCTCCCACCTGAAACTTGTGCAACACCTGGTGTTGATCATGGTGTTGTTTGTAATTATCATGGGCTTTATGTAAAATACCATGGACCTGTTGTCAGATGTGTTGAATTCATTCAATAAACTTGGTTTATTTATAATTATGGAGGACATATTATAGTGTCTCACTATGATATGCCGTTGGATGACCATGGTGAGTGAGGACTACACCCATGACATAGTCTAAAGCATCAGTCTCAACCTCAAAAGGTTGTTGCAGATCGAGTAAGGAGAGTACTGGAGATGAGAAAAATAAATGTTTTAATCTTCAAATTATTGTTCTTGTGACTTCCCCCACACTAAAGTTTCCTTTCCACTACCCTTGGTCACTTCGTTAAGGGCCCATGGAATATGGGAGAATTCCAACATGAACTTGGGATAGAAGTTGGCAAGTCCTAAGAAACTTTGAAGCTCGGTTAGGGTGGTGGGGGCTGGCCAGTCACAAGTGAATTGGATCTTGGTTATATACACATGCACACCATTCTCATCAACAATTTATCCTAGGTATTGGACCATGTTCATGTCAAAGGAACATTTTTCCAAGTTAGCATATATCTTGTGTTGTACCAAAGTGTGAAGGACCTATTGAATATGCTACAAGAGTTCTACGCAATTCTAGTAGAAGATGAGTATGTTGTCTACATATACCACCAAAAAGGAATTGATGAAGGGCCGCATTAAATCGTTCATCAATATCATGAAACTTGTTGGGAAAATTTTCAAACTGAAGGGAATGACTAGCCATTTGAAATTACCTTATTTGGACTTGAAAGTAGTCTTTCATACATCAATTTGTTCTATTGGGACCTGGTGGTAGCTAGACTTCAGGTCAATATTGTTGAAAAACTTGTCTCCCTTGAGCTATTTAAGAAGGTATTTAATTCAATGAATTTGGTACCGGTTGTTGAATGTGATTTCTTTTAGGGCCATGTAATCAATGCAAATTCGCCAAGACCCATCCTTATTTTGTACGAGTATAATTGGACTCCTACAAGTTGAGGAGTTGGGTTGGATGTGCTCCTTTTGAAGAACCTCTTGGATATGTCTCTTAATTACCTCATTTTCCATCAGAAAGAAGCAATAGACTGGCCTATTGGATATAGCTACAGTAGGGGTCAGATCGATCGAATTCTTGACCTGAAAGTATCGCGAAACCCCGGTGGGTGAGGATAAGATCCCTTTATCTTGTCTACTTACTTCTATTGTATGGAGAGGCCCTCTTTATAGGTCGTGGATGTGTCTACGACTTTATTTTCACTTTGAGAGAGAATCATGAAGAAGACAAATTTCTTGGTCTGGTAAATTACCTTCCTACATTTCTTAGCAGAGATCAAAGAAATAGCGGTAGGTGGGGCTACCTCTGGTATCCTGTACAATAGTCTAACCAAAGTAATAATAAAATTGTGACGTCTAGAATCATATATAACATGTCATTTCCACAAATATGGTTGGCCTAAAATAACATCACAAACTTCAAGGGGGGAAATATCACACAATACCTCATCCTTTAAGGGTTTGATGTCATAGGGCAGACAACACTATTGGATGATGAAAATATCTCTTCGTTGGTGGAGCCACCCGATGGTGTAGGTATGCGGGTGTGGCATCGTCAATAGGTTAAACCTCTTGATGACCTCTAAAAAGATAAGGTTCTTCTAACTTCCATTGTTGACAATAAAATGCAGTGGAACACCCTTCACCCACATCTGTGTGTGAAAAAAGAGCTCACCGTCCTATGGTTCCTCTGGTTCACAACAGTGGCACTAGTTTCTACGTCAATGATCTAATTCCCTTTGTATGGACATTATTCAAAGTCAGAATGTGCATCTAACCACCAACAACTGCATCGAGTGACATTCATCGATGTTATGCTAGGGGATTTTATAGAATTCACACCACTTCCTAGTGTCTTTATTCATATTCTCATTACCCTTCTTGGTTTGCAACTTATAACGATTTTCCTGAGAAGTTCCATCTTTCTCTATCCTTTGTTCTATGGGTTGGGGATTATTTTCCCTTCTTCTTCTACAAGGAATTTGCAGATCCAAACTCTAGTTTATTTTGTTTAAAGTTTTGCTCGATATTGGTAGTATATCGATATGTCATGTCGAGTGATGAGATGTCAAGAAACACACTTTTTTTTTGGATGTATCTATGTAGACATCTACAGTACTTGAGCACAAGTTGTCTTTCATAGTCATTGATACCCATATTGGTGTGAAAGGTATGGAATATATATGTGAAATATGGTACTGTATGGTCTCTTTCCTGTTGCAGTGTGGTCGATCTCGTATACTGGTCATCGTAACTTACAACATGATAGTATTGTTCCTTAATAGCATCCCTGAAAGAATCCAAAGTTGTGGTGACCACAAATATTTTATATTCCTTAGTGGCCCTTTTCTCACAGTAAGTTTCCCACCAATCCTTGACATGGAGGACAACATTAAGGAGAGCAAATGTAATATTTTCTCTATTAGAAAAATTATGGACCGAAAAATACCTTTCTAGCAGATACAACAATTTATATAGAACATTTGCATCTATCTATCCTTCAAATAAAGTGATATTAAAATTGAGTTGTACCTTTAAGGGCTAGTGTGACCGCTTGATGAAGATGCATCTCTTGTTGGAAATCATCGAAGGATCTGTGCAAAGTTATCCATAATCTCATTCCTTTGTCACATGAAGGATTCCTTGAGAAACGTTTTAAAAGGATATATTTCTCCATTATATCTCTTTTATTCTTCCATGGGGCGGTCTTGCAAGTTCTCAACCACTTCGCATACCAACTCCTTGTACCCTGACCTCGTTGGGGACATGCACAGAAAAAAAAATAAAGGGAAAAGTGCTCTTATACCACTGATCCAGATTTATAAATGGAACAAAATGGAATACATATGTATATCAAATAAATATACATAGATACATTAAAAGTTGACTTATATTAATAAAGATAATATGTTGAGACTGTAAAAATGCAGAATGAAACAAACTTTCTAGAATGGTGGCAACTTATCTCTGAGAAGAGATGTGAGGACTATGCTCATTTGCAAGAAGATTGTTATAATGAGGCTCCCAAAGGCCTTTTTAACATAAATAATAAATTGGAAAACCTTAAACATCCAAAAACCTAACCCTAGGAGATGAAGCACCAAAATTCATGTGGGCCCCGATGGGTTAAGTTGGTACATCAACTTCACAGGGTCGTAAATTTTGCATATGATCTCCATTTTATGTGCATGATAGCTCATTTGAAAGAAATATCTGATTAATACACATTTTTTCATCACACTGTGGCTAAAATTAACAATGTGACTATGTCAGGCCCAAAAATCGTCGTTTAGGGCCTCAAAACAACCCCATAAGTTTAGGACCCGAAAAACCAAGAAAAAACTACCAAAATGAAAACTATTCTTTAAGCCAATGGAACAGGTGGTTGGCCATAGATATATACCTAGATCAGTCCTCCCCCCTTAGGAATAAATGGTATCCATTGTGTTGAGTGCCCCCATCATATGGGGAAACTTCTGCTGAACTTGGCCACGGGTGATCCACTTTCCTTAGTGCAGAAGTTTCCCTCCTTTGAAAACCCTATCAAGATGGATTCTCAGTTGCCGAGTGCCCTTAATCTAAGTATCCCTAATACTATCAACGGATTCATGTTCCATGTAGTCAGGGTTGATCTCTTTTGTTGTCAACTTCTCTGTGATCTTCGATGTGTCCAATAATGGTGGGAAGTATGGCTGAAGAAGGTCCACATTGAACACGGGGTGTAGGACAAGGAAAGGGGGAATACTCATCTCAAAAGAATTTTCACCCACAACCTTGGCAATGGTGTAAGGTCCATATCAAAGTGCATAAATCTTTCGATGGCATCCAATAAGGAACTCTTTCAACAAATGCAACTAGACCTTATCTCCCATGTGAAGCGTGTGTGGAACCAGGTGTTACACATTATTTTCGTCATCCATATGACCATTAATGATGTAAACCTATTTGTTTCCTTCAGAGGGGTCAATGGCTTGAATTCCTAAAGAAAGAAGGGAGAAGAAATTTGCCTGAGAGAAGAAATTGGATTTTCCTTTGTAAAAACCCTATTAAGAAGGATTTATGTAGGTTGCTCTATACATAAGGTGCAGAAATGCCTTATTTCCGCATGTTACACTATATCTTGGTCACAGAGTTTTTGTAGGCTTCATTACAGCGAGGGTCCGACGACTTTCATACATGGGAAAAATGAGCATTTTCTCGATGCTTCTAGAAGGAGAAGCTTCTATGGTGAGGTGGCCTCCGAATAGTTTGGATCTTACTCACTTTCATGATTTAGTGGGATCATCCTAACTTCCTCACCTTATCCTCTTCAGCTTATAAAAGGAGAGGAGCTCTCATGGATAAAGTTAGTTCTTTTGGCTTGAGATTGTTAGCTCGGTTAGAGTGACTTTGATCTTTTCTTTGTCAATATAGATTGTGAGTAGCTATCAAATACATAGTGTCAGAATCCATTGGAGCAAGAAGTGTGTGGGAAGCAAGGAACTGTTGGAAGGAACCTGATGACATTAAGGCATCTGGTTGTATCTTTCTTCCACATTATATAATACAGTGGCATGTTTCTTTCTCATAAAATCATTCTCATTTTCTTATATCACCCCTTGATCACATGTATAAGATTTCAATGAGTATACTATTGTTTCTTTCACTTTGGTTGGTTTGTGTCATTGCAAATCCAATATTAGAAGAGCACTGGAGTGAAGCAGGGATAACAAAGATATAAGGAAGAGACATTCAAAGGTATGTCATTCATCTCTTGTTTGATAGTATATTCGATGATTAGAGCTTAGAGAAAGCGCCATGTCCTGTCTTGTTTTGTTCTAGATCTAGGTGGATCTAGGGAGATTAGTTTATGTCCGCATTCACCGATTTATCCGTTAAAAAATTTGGTGACTCCACTGGAGAACAGATTGTTTTCCTAGCTTGAATTGCTTTCTTTCTTTGATTGATTGGATTCTATTTTCTGATTCACTAGGATATCCAACTTGAATCTCTGACTGTTAAACTTCACTGGAAAACCTTCTTAATTTTTAATTTTTTCCAATTTTCCTTGATTTTCGCACCCTGCATTGAGGGACAGTGCGACGACTTAGGATTTCCACACCCTACCTACTTAGACCAGTGCAAAAAAATTTCACCCTACCCATAGATGTCCTACAGTGATCAAGGATTTCTGCACTTTGTTAGTTTACACCTTGCGGAAATTCTGAAAATTTTGATTTTAGATGGTTTTTTCCTTACCCGGACCTTGGATTTGGTTTTGGGGTGAATTGTTTGATCTGTTTATAGTCATATTGATAGATTTGAAACTTCTTTTAGCCATCTTTGATTTGTTTTATTTTGAAATATTTAGTTTCTTTCTTTGAGTGTCTTTCAGTTACAAAGCACTGTCTTTTCTTTAGAATTTTTTGGTGAAAGAACTTCTTTTTCTTTTATTGAATAGTTTGTGTTAAAAGAGAAAATTGTTTGGGTTGCTTTGTTTCATGTCGATTTGCTATTTCTTTTAGTTATCTTTGAAACAAAAAGTTTTAATTTCTTTCTTTATATTAGATTGGGGGAATCCTTGCATTTGAAGTAGCGAAATTGCATGATTTTTGGTCTTAAATTCTTAATCGTGTATTGGTGTACAGTCTATTTTTCTCATTTCTTGAAAATATTGATATTGATGAGTTTTAAAATTTTGGGACATTGTGCATATGGGAATGATAAATGTTTTCTCCTTCTCATAGCATAGCTTTCATCGAAATGAAAATATTGCATCTTCATCTCTTTGCATAACTTTCGAGTCGGTCAAAACACCGTATTGTCCACACCATTTTCCTCTTGAGTAACAACAACCATAAAATAAATTGCTTATAAAAATTGATTAGACATTTTTATATTTTCTAGTAGCAAACCTACATTAGATTAGTTGTAGGGATTTGGAATAGGTGTGAAAGATAACTTTCCAAAGATGCAAAAAAACATAGAATCTTGAGTTAGGGAGCGGAAAAATCCACTTATTACATTTTGTCATGGGAAGCCCTTCTAACACAAGGGTCAATCACGAGGTCACATTGAGACTAACAGAGTTACTCACCCTGCTTTGTTGGTCTTAGTGTAGAGATTGCGCGTATTATGGGGGTCGCTTGAAGGTATACCCACAATGATGAGTGGAAGCCTTTCGAGTTGATTTCAGGCTAGATACCCTGCCTTTGTGTGTGGATCGGATTGTCAACTATTTCCCCAGGCATCATTGTAATAATTGGTGACCTTAGTGGCCTATCTTATTAGGTTCTTTACACAAGGTGATTGTGGAGGGGAAAGTCTTCATGGTACCTGGAATCAACATTGGCAAAACTCACTCGGGCTCCTTGGAGGGTATACCCAAGATTATGTGTGGGAGATTGCACCAAGGTGTAAGTCTGTTAAGTAGGTCGTCAACGTAACCGTTTCACCCGCTCTATCTCATCCCTTTCTTACTTTGTTCCCATGACATTGGATTTCATCACCAAATAGTGTGCTCATTGTGAGAAGGTTTTGTTTGCTTTCTTGCTTACTAGATTTTTAGCATGTGTTGTTTGTTCTCCCTAGTAGATTCTAGGTTGGATATTTATTTAATGGCATCCATTCCCAGAATGACCAATGAAGGAACTCTTGTTCCAGGGGAACCTTTTGTTTTTCCTTCTTATGGGAACATTGGTCCTCCTCACATCGCTACTTTGAGCTTTCCAGGTCTCACAATTGGATTACCGATATGGTTGTTTTCCACTCAGGTAATCCCGAATGCAACTAGTACTTATGTTGTAAGCACTTCCCCCCAAGAACATCAACCTCATGTTGATCCTTCACCTTATTCACCAGTAATATATTCTTCACCTTCTCCACTTGCAAGTTCTTCTTCCATTTCATCTTCTTTGTCGAGTGAAATATCTGAAGCTAGTAACTCGGTGGATAAGAAGAAGAAGAAAAATTAACAAGTATCTAAAATTCTAGCCACTGCTGGACACGTTGGAAAGAAACCATTTACTATTGATCATGTTGGGAGTATTGATGATGTCAAGTTCACCCAAACAACCCATAAGCCCAGGTACCCTTGTAGGCTTTGTAAGGGTAGACATCTTCTTAAGGATTTCCCTGGTGTATGCAAGGTTATAGAAGCATGGTATACTCACCAACCCCTGTCATCATCCTCTGAACAACATGTTTATGACCTCCCATCAACTAGTCAAGATACTGTTGGGAAGAAGAAAAGTAGAGTCAAGTTATCATGCATGTTATGCAAATGGAGTCATCTAACTCACCTTTTCCCTCATATGGATGAAGCCTCAAAATTCCTGGAAAACATGATTATTTCACAGCCTCAACTTCCAGCTACTTATCGCAAGCTTACTCTCAACCCACCTGTAGTTGATGGAATGATCAATCCGGTCCCTTCATCGGTCAGTCCGGTTGATCATGTAGTCAACCTGGTCACGTCCTTAGTTGAACCAGTTGGAAAAGTGGTTTCTCTTATCTCATCCTCGATCGATCCCACTCTCTTGCCAGAGGGTGAAACCCAAGCGGTTGATCCGATCCCATCCTCGTTCAATCCTACTCTCCTGTTAGAGAGTGAAACCCAAGTGGTCGATCTGTTTCCACCTGTCGATCCCATTCTTCCCTTAGAGAATGAAACCCAAGTGGTCGATCTGATCTCATCATCAGTTGATCCTACTCTCCCACTAGAGAGTAAACCTGATACTTCCCATGTTTTTCTCGTTGATACAAAATCTACTGTGCTGGGGGGAATTCCTCCTTCTCCCATGGAACCCCCTCCATGTAATGAGTCCATCCTTTTTAAATGGGGTGTGCTAACCAGACCTCATCTTCCCTATCACATTCCTTTCTAGATTATAGTACAGGTTTGTGGTCAGGATGTTCCTTAGACGTTGATAGATGAAGGTGCGTCCGCTAGTATTTTTTCATTTATTGCTTGGCAATCTTTGGGTTGTCCTCAGCTTGCGTCAGTTACGCAGAATCTGTTAGATTTTAACAGAAGAACCAATCAACCTTTAGGGACCCTTCCTTAGTTTCCTGTAACTTTGGGAGGGAAAACTGTCTTTATTGATGTTATGGTAGTCCAAGACCCCTTTGATTTCTCTTTACTCCTTGGGCGGGATTATGTCTATGCCGTCAAAGCTATTGTGTCCACTCTTTTTCATGTGATATATTTCCCTCACAATGGAAGAATTGTGACTATTGATAAACTTTCATTCGTCGGTCCTAACTGGATTACCTCCCTAAGTAGTTCTTATATGCGGATGGTATTGCCCCTACCATAGGTCAATTATGTGGCATTATCTCCCATGACTTTAGCTTCTGATGATCTGGATCCAGTAGTTGACATGGTTATCTCTTCGGTATGGATATTGGAGCTTGACCACCTTACCCCTATCACGACCCTCGACATGTGTTCCTTCTAGAGTGTGTTTCTTCCATCAATTGAAGATCTCCTGGAGGCTATGACCAAGGTTTGTCCCTTGACATGGTGTCCTTCCAAAGATTTTTCCTCTTGGAAGCCATGACCAAGAAGATCTTATGAGCATGGTTTAATGATTTCAATATCATTAGAAAATGAAACCAACCATGAGCATGGTTTTCTGATTTCAAGCTCGTTAAAAAAATGAAGCCAGCTATGAGCATGGTTTACTAATTTCAAGCTCATTAAAAAATGAAACCATCCTTGAGCATGGTTTTCTTATTTCAATCTCATTAAAAAATGAAACCAGCTATGAGGATAGATTTTTGCATCTATGTGGAAACCTCATTAAAAAATGAAACCAGGTCCAAGCATAGTTTTGTTTAGTTTTAAACTTGTGAAAAAATAAAATCTATCCCAAACATAGTTTTGTTTTGGTTTTAATCTTGCGTAAAAATAAAAACAATCCCGAGCTTAGTCTTTGTTTTTTCTCATGCTCGTAAATACATGAGAATAAGTTACCAAGATTAGTATTTGTTCTTTATCATGCTCGTAAATCAATGAGAATGTAATTGAGTAAAATTTTATCAATTTTTTGGACTCGTAAAGGTTACACGAAAAAGGAACCCCCTTGAGTTCCCTTTAAGCTTTTTTCAGACTCTCTAAACATGAAAATATTGTCGAGCGATCTTGTTCTTTTCATGATCATTAAAGTATTAGAAAGCATGTCTGTTGAGTGATAGTTTATCTCTTTTTTGGTCTCATCAGACTACTTTATGAAAAAGGAACCGAGAGAGTTCAGTTTAAGTGTTTTTTAGACTCTCTAAACATGAAAACCCTCGAGTTTTCTCTCTTTGGACTCGTTAAACAAACTTCGAAGGCCCATATGGGACTGAACCACTCCTTCCTAGGGTTCGTTAAACATACTATGAGGAACTCATCTGAAGGATGAGCTTACATTTCAAGCATATTTTATCCTCCTCAATCTTGTGTAAAAATAGAGAGGTACTCGCCAGAAATGGTGGGGAGGGAAATTGGGAAAGAAATGTGTCTAAACCTGTATTCTATGGAAGAGTCGCCTTTGAACATGACACCCTTTCACTTGCCTTGTGTCTAGGTTGGAAAATCTACTTGTCTTTTGATCATGCTCCTTTATAATATTACCAATTGGTATGTGATCCCTGTTGTTGAGTCAGTGTTTCCAAGACAGTTGTCGTGTCATCAATATGTTCAAAATAATTCTAAACTAGAAATCCTTATATTTGCGTCGGCCATGTATGCAGTCCTTAATCCTTCTATTGCATCGGTCATCCTTGAGTGAGTCCTAAATCACTTGTTACTCTGATCCACTTCAAATATTGTTACCCGTTTCGTGTCATTGATGGGGGGTACATTAACGCCCTCCTCTGATGAGTCTTTTCCTATCGACTTCAAGTCATTATCTAGGAATTATACTTAGAAACTAATTGGTACCTTGGAACTTGCATGCCTCAATGGAAGGTTTTCTCGATTTCGACAATGGGTTTTCATTATTGACCCCTGATTGGTAGATTCCACTGAGTGTTCGACTTCGGCTCATTAATTCACATTCGTTGGATTGTACTAGTGTACCTTGGGAGTCATTGACATTAATGGTGATTTCCCTCACCCTTGTTAATGATATTCATTAATGATCGGTAATCAGGTGGTTTCTACCATGTTCGACTTCAACACATGTATTCACATGGTTAGATTCGTACTATAGAGTGGTGGAGATGAAGACCCTGAATCTTTTCTCACAGATTCAGGTTGCATTGGAGTATATTCAGTTTGTACTGTTGCATGGATCCACATTGTATGTTTGGTGGCTATGTTTGAATTTTAGTCTTTAACACATAGATCCATGGTGTATTTTTGGGTGGCTATGCTCAAATTTGTGTCATATTGGCATGGATCCATAGTGTATGTTTGGTGGCCATGACTTGTCTTACTTGACATGGATCTTCACATGTCAGCATTTATGCTTTGACTCATTTGTATTCTGAGTATGGGAATTCCTACCTCAGTGATGATATATTATTGTATTGTATTTACTTATTTGTTGGTAGGTTTTCGACCGACTGTTTCTTGTTCCCTACACACACTCGACAAATTATTTCAGCTATCACTTTGTTCTAACTTCATACTTTGGGGGGATCTCTGTTACACATTATTTTCATCATCCCTGTGACCGTTAATTATGTAAACATATATGTTGCCTTCAGAGGGGTCAGTGGCTTGAATTCCTAAAGAAAGAAGGGAGAAGAACTTTGTCTGAGAGAAGAAATTGTATTTTCCTTTGTAAAAGCCCTATTAAGAAGAATTTCCGCAGGTTGCTCTATACCTAAGGTGCGAAAATGCCTTATTTTCACAGGTTTCACTATAGCTAGGTCGCGGAGTTTTCACAGGCTGTATTACAGCTAGGGTGTGGCGACCTTCGTATGTGGGAAAAATGAGCATTTTATCGATGCTTCTAGAAGGAGAAGCTTCTATGGTGAGGTGGCCTCCGAACGGTTTGGATCTTAATCTCTTTCATGATTTATTGGGATCATCCTAACCTCCTCACCTTATACTCTTCAACTTATAAAACGAGAGGATATCTCATGGAGAAAGTTAGTTGTTTTGGCTTGAGATTGTTAGCTTGGTTATAGTGGCTTTGAGCTTTTCTTTGTCAAGATAGATTGTGAGTAGCTATCAGATATACAGTCTTAGAATCCATTGGAGCAAGAAGTGTGTGGGAAGCAAGGAATTGTTGGAAGGAACCTGATGACATCAAGGCATATAGTTGTATCTTTCTTCCACATTATATAATACAGTGGCATGTTTCTTTCTCTTAAAATCACTCTCATTTTATTACATGACTCCTTGATCACATGTATAAGATTTCATTGAGTATAGTATTGTTGCTTTCACTTTGGTTGGTTTGTGTCATTGTAGATCCAATATCACAAGAGCACTTGAGTGAAGCAGGGACAACAAAGATATAAGGAAGCGACATTGAAAGGTATGTCATTCATCTCTTGTTTGATAGTAAATTCGATGATTAGAGATTAGAGAAAGTGCCATGTCCTATCTTATTTTTTTCTAGATCTAGGTGGATCTAGGGAGATTAGTTGATGTCTGCATTCACCAATTTATCTGTTAACACCCGATGTGTATCATGGCATTGTTTTTACTTAGCATTGGATTTATGTAAATATCATGGACCTATTATCAAATGTGTTGAATTCATTCAATAAAATTGGTGGCTTTGTCAGCCTCATATTGAGCATGGTATGTTTATTCCTGTGTGTATGTCAAAGGTAGTTCGACATCAATGGGACCCAATGGTTGAAATCCCAACCCCACCTGAAAGAAACCATGTCTAGTAGAGATATGAAGGGATCTGTTATAGCTATTTTGAACATAGGGGAGACTCTCATCCCATGTGAATGGATGTTTGGAGTTGTACATGACCAATATATGCATGATAATTATGTTGACAACCTCTATCTGGCCATCAATTTGGGGGTTGAAGGAGGTGGATTTTGGGAGCTTGGTGTCCAACTATGACTAGAGGTTGGACCATAATGTGCTCAGGAACCTGTTGTCCTGATATGATATGATGGTCCATGGTATCCCAAAATGTACCCACACTCATTCAAAGAAGAGCTTGGAAGCGACCTCCATTGTGATATTATTCTTGTAGGCTATGAGCATGGACATATTAGAAAACTGATCAACCACCACAAAAACAAAGTCATTTCCCTACTTGGTTGAAGTAACACCCCACATGTAGTCCACAGACATGGATTCCCATGGCCTATCAGGAGTAAAAAGAGGGGTGTACAAGCCTTGATTATTAGTGGTTGGTTTGGAAATGATGCAGGAAGTGCAGGACCTGATATACTTGTTGATGTCCTATTCAATTTTTGGCTAGTAGAAATGATTTTGTAGTACTTCCATGGTCTTTTACATGCCAAAATGTCCTGCCATCAGACTGTAGTGAGATTCCCAAATCAGCTTCTCATGCATGCTTGCAAGAACATAGAGGTGGCCCAGATGGCATAACATTTTGTCATGAATATGAAAGTCAGTGACAATCACACCTATGTTTAGCATCTGGTAAGTCATAGCGAAGTCAGGATCACTTGTGTAGATTTTGGGTCACTTAGATGCCTCATGTCCACAAGAGTGGAGCACCATGGTTATGGCTACAACTTGAGGTCGATTAAGGAAATCAGTGACACGATTGGTGTTCCCTCTATTATTTTTTACGTTGATATGAAACTATTGCAAGAATGAGAACTACTTTTCATGGAGGTCATTTTTTTATCTGCCTTATGTCTACATGAACTAAATAGGCTTATGATCAGTGTGGATGAATGTCTCCTTCCCAAGAATGCAATGATTCCTTTTTCAGCGGGATTGTACAATGGATTAAATTTATTTTTCAAAGGTGGGATAGTTACAGACGAAATATGATAGTGTCTCACTATGATATTCCACTGGATAACTGTGCTAAGTTAGGAATGCACCCACGACATAGTATGAAGCATTAGTCTCAATATCAAAAGGTTGTTGGATATTGGGTAAGGTGAGTATTGGATCTGAGCACAAGCGATGTTTCAAATTATCAAATTATTGATGTTGTGACATCCCCCACACTAAATTTACCTTTCCACCACCCTTTCTCACTTGGTTGAGGGCCCATGTAATATGGGAGAATCAAAACATGAACTTGTGATAGAATTTGGAAAGTCCTAAGAAACTTTGAACCTCGGTTAGTCTGGTTAGGGCCGTTGAGTGATGATTGAATTGGATCTTGGTTGGATACACATGAACACCATGCTCATCAACAATGTAACCTAGGTATTGGACCTTGTTCATTCTGAAGGAACATTTTTCCAAGTTAGCATATAGCTTGTGTTGTCACAAAGTGTGAAGGACTTCTTGAATATACTGCAATTGTTCATACCAATTCTTGTTGAATATGAGGATGTCATACATATATACCACCATGAAAGAATTGGTGAAGGGATGCAGTATATTGTCTATCAATCTCACGAAATTGTTTGGAGAATTTTTCAAATCAAAGGGCATGAATAGCCATTCGAAAAGACCTTCTTTGGAATTGAAAGCATTCTTCTATACATCAGTCTGTTCTATTGGGACTTGGTGGTAGCCATACTTAAGGTCAATCTTACTAAAAAAATTGTCTCCCTTGATTTGGTCAAGAAGGTCCTCAATCCAGGGAATTGGGTCCTCATTCTTGACTGTGATTTTGTTTAGGTCCTTGTATAAGTAAAATTGGGCTCCTGAAGGGTGAGGATTTGGGTCAGATGTGCCCATTTTGAAGCATATCTTGGATTTTTTTTCTTAATTTTCTCATTTTCCATCAGAGAGGGATGATAGACTTTCCCATTGGGTACATTTTCACTAGAAGTTATATCGATTGAATGCTTGACCTGATAGTATCATGGCACCTTGGTGGGTGAGGAGAAGATGCCTTTGTATTCTTCCATGATCTTGTCCACTTGCTTCTGTTGCATGGAGAGGCCCTGTAAAAAGATCATGGATGTGGCTACGACCTTATGTTCACTTTGAGAGTGAATCATGAAGAAGACAAATTTCCTGGTATGGGAAATTACCTTCTTGCATTTCTTAGCAGAGATCAAATAAATAGAGGTAGGTGGAGCTAACTCTAGTATCCTGTACAATTGTCTACCCAAAGTAATAATAACATTGAGAGGTCTAGAGTCATATACAACATGTCGTTTCCAAAAATATGGTTCTCCTAAAAGAAAATAAAAAACTCAATGGGGGGAAATATCATAGAATACCTCATCCTTGAAGGGATTAATGTCATGGGGTAGACGACATTGTTGGTTGACGCATAGTTATCTTCCTTGGCAAAGCCACCCAATGTTGTAGGGTTGCGGGTGTGGCATCGTTGATAGGTTGAATCTCTTGATGACCTCTGCAGAGATCAGTTTCTTTTGAATTCTGATATCAACAATGAAATGGAGTGGAGCACCCTTCACCCACATATATGAGTGAAAAAGATGTTCAACTTCCATTGGTTCCTCTAGTTCGCTTGACTGGAACTTGGTGGTATGGTGGTAGCAATAATGGAACTGGGTTCTGCATCAATGATATACTTCCCTTTGTCTAGATCTGTATCAAAGTCAGAAATTTCCTCTGACTCTGAGGCTTTCATATCAGCCACCAATGACTTCTTTGAGTGACATTCATCAATGTTATGCCAAGGTATTTTATGGAATTCACACCACTTCCCAGTGTATTTCTTCATCTTCTCATTACCCTTCTTGGTTTGTGGCTTGGAATGGTTTTCCTAAGAGGGTCAATCCTTTCTCTATCCTTTTTTCTATGGGTTTGGGTCACCTTTTCCCTACTTCTTCTATGAATAATTTTCGGATCCAAACTCCCGCTTCTTCTATTTTAATTTCTGCTCGATTTTGACAACATATCGATATGTCGCGCCCAGTGATGAGATGTCCAAAAAATCCATTTATGTTTGGATGTTTCTATATATAAAACCATGGTTATTGACCACCATATGTCATTCAAAGTCCTTTATACCCATCTGAGTGTGAAAGGTATGGAAGATATTTGTGAAATATGGTAATGTTTGGTCCCTTTCTTGTCGCGGTGTGGTCCATATCGTATACCGATCATCGTAACTTCCAGTGGGGAATTATTATTCCTTAAAAGAATGCCTGAAAGAATCCCAAGTGGGGGAGACCACAAATATTGTATATTCCTTAGTGGCCTTTTTCTCATAGTAAATTTCCCACCAATCCTTGACACGGGGGATAGCCTTAAGGAGCACAAAGGTAATCTTTTCTCTATTAGAAAAATTATGGACCGAAAAATACCCTTCTAGGATATTCAACCATTTATCTGCAACATCTGCATCTATATGTCCTTCAAATAAGGGGATATCAAAATTGACTTATACCTTGAAGGGGGTGGCGTGGCCACTTGATGAAGATGTATCGTTTGTTGGCAGTTGTCGAAGGATTTGTGCAAAGTTATCCATCATCTCATTCCTTTGTCATGAGAGGGATTCCTCGAGAAATAGTTTAAAAGGATATCTTACTCAGTCATCTCTCTTTTATTTTACCATTGGAGACCATCGTGTTCGGTGGAACGATCTTGCAAGGGCTCACCACTTCAAGTCCCAATTCCTTGTACATTGACCTCGCTGGGGACATGCATAGAGAAACAAATAAATATAAGACCACTCTGATACCATTGATATAGATTTACAAATGGAACGAAATGGAATGCATATGTATATGAAATAAATACAGATAGATATAGTAAAACTTGACTTCTATTAATAAAGAGAATATGTTGAAACTGTAAAAATGCAGACCGAAACAAACTTTGACAATGAGGCTCCCAAAGGAATTTTTAACATAAATCATAAATGATAAAACCATAAACATACAAAAACCTAACCCTACGAGATGAAGCGCCACAATTCATGTGGGCCCCGATGGGGTAAGTTGGTACATCAACTTCTCCGGGTGATAACATTTACATACGATCTTCGTTTTAGGATCACGATAGCTCGTTGGAAATAAATATCCAAGTAGTACACATGTTTCCATCACACTCTAGGTAAAGCATACAATATGATTGTGGTGGGCCCCAAAAACAATCTTTAGGGCCTCAAAAAGACCCTCAAAGTTTAGGACTGGAAAAAATAGGCAACAAATTGCAAAATGAAAATTATCCTTTGATCCAGTGGAGTAGGTGGGTGGCCTACAATATCCATATGGATCACACACCTACAGGAACACATGCATGTTTCTAGGAATGTGAATGTGTTCCTGATGTGAGATGTTCGAAAAACCTTTAACCTCCAGTTAGCACACACAATAGTCACATTCCTAGGAACACATGTGTGTTCCTTTCATTCTCTTTCAAGGGATATTGGGCACGGTTAGTAGCCATTTGGACCACATCGTGCCTCGTGTTTTCATATTGATTGAGGAAATTGAAGAAGTGGAGAGGTCTGCAAGCATCCATTAGTAACCAAGCAAGCAAGAAATAAGTCTACAAGCAATATTTCTTGTTAGTAATTAACCAACCACCATTCTTGTGACTCCCTATTTGTAATTATAAATGATAGTGAGTCACATGGTGTGTTGATAGGTTTCATTTTACTAGTGGTAATAAGTGATTGAATATGTATGTTGATGAGTAAGTGGGTGTGTGGGGAAGGGAGGCATCAAATACAAAATTGATTTCATGTTAGATATGTTGTGGAGGGGGAAATCCTTTGGATTCAGTAAAACTATCATTATAATATATAAGAAGAGGTGTAAAGGAGTCTGGAGATTGATTATTTTGATTAAGTTTGGCCCCATGGATGACACAAATATGTAATATTTTATCGAGTGCCACTTGTCTAACAATCTCATTGTTGAAGAGAGGTTTTATTTTAGGTGTGGCTAAGGAATGAAAGTGATATTTCTGGATATCGCTTGTGAGGGTGTTAAAGTTCATAAGAGAAAAATATTGAATGATGTAGATAAATTAGTATGTCATACCCAATATCAATTTTGCACAATATAGGGGGTCGACATTGTAGAGAATAGTGTCATGCAGTTGGGGATTGACAGAAGAGTATAACTTCAAACTTCTAAGAAACAAATAAGGATTGAACACTTTCATTTACCTATCCTAAGAGGTAATGGTCAGGTTTAGGATTGAATGGAAGAGCCAACTCTAGGTAACTAAACATTTGATAAAAAAACATGCATGCAACCATGTAAAAATGAAGTAAGAATAAAGTATATTAATATTCAACACATCTTATATTTAAGTGCATCTCATATTTAATCCCTACCCCCTATCTTTGCATGGGAGGACAATACCACATTTTTCTTACAAGGGCCTTCACATAGAGTTCTAATAAAGGTAGTATATTTATTAGTAAAGTTTAATAACGAAAGAAATATAATTGCATATGAACATACTATAAATTATGAATGCAAGTTACAATTACTTAAGATTGTTCACATTCATGTTGTTTGTAGGTTCTTTCCTTTCACCTTTGAAGAATAATAAACTTGTGGAATTATACAATATCCTAACACTGTCTCAGAGAGAACCAGGTATGTATTTGTGATTATTTTTTTGTTTTTAAATTTCTTAAACTGTATATTTGCAAGCTTTTTGTAATCTTTCATTTTAATTTTAAAAATGACCTAATTTATATGAACTCCATTATTAAATTGAAACATAATAATTAACATGGAACCTAGAGACAATCAAAACACCACACAAGCACACGAAGGCATGAAAAACACTAACTCACCACGACCACCAAACATAAACACATAGATTGATGAAGGGTTGTCCACTTTGATATCAATTGTACATGAATTCAGGGGTACGAGACAACCTAGTTTATTATCATTGGCCACTTCATTGGACACCATTGTATCGTGCATTTCAGTTTTCCAAGAGAAATTAACTATTATTTTTTAATACAAGGCTAGGATGTTTTAGTATTAAAGGACAAGACTCGATCAAAACTAATTCAGAGACTAGAATACTTTGAAACAATATTAAATGTATTTATTTATTGATCATAGATATATACTACAAACACATGTCAATAAGAAACATATTTGTATGGATTGGTGCATCTAATCACAATTTAGTGATAACTCGATGAATAGATAGTTCATGGTGTTTGAAAAACCTCCCTACAATAACAAGGAGGGACCTCTATATTTCTTTAGAAAATAATGGACAAACTTTATTTTGGGTCATGATGTCAACTTGTTTGGCATTGTTAAATTTTATAAGGTGGGTCTAGGGTCTACATAAGACAAATAGTGCTTTATGAATGACCCTATGCTATGTCCTCGTCCTCCTAGAAGAAGGCCTTACCCATATTCCAATCATCCTCCCATTGCATAAGGCATCAAACATGCAGAAGTATCTTTATCAGCATTGACTCGGAGTTTGGTGTAGAATGAGAATTTTGTTCCACTATCTCCGCAGGAGGTGTCTGATGGTGATATTGGAAGAGGGGTAGACATTCAACCCCTATAGTAGAGTGTATCCAGGAGAGGGTAGATGGTCAGAGAAATTGTTTGTAACAACCCTGGTTAAATAGATGCATAGGGATTATTAAGTAAAATTAATTAGATAATTAATTCTCCTAATATGGTTTTAGTTAAACAATGATTAGTATTAATAATATTATTTATTTATTAATTAATTAATTGTTTATAACTTTTGATTGATTAATTGATTAATTAATTAATTACATAACACATTCAATGATTTGGGTAATAAATTAAGGGGCTAGATAACTTTAATTTAATCCTTATGAAACTTTATGTATGACAGGTTAAGGTAAGATAATAAAGGAGGGGATAAGGTAATAAAGGAGGGAATAAGGTAATTAATGGAGGGGAGGAGAGTCGGTGAAGGGGGAGATATGACGGGGAAGAGTCCTACAGGAGAGGGGATTATGATTATTGGGGGAAGGAGCATTATTGGCAGGAGGTCTGTATTTCTGTGAAAGATTGGATGGATATCTTTATGGTTTTGAGGAGTTGGTTTTGGGGGTTTTGGTGAACCATTGCATGGGGCACCGAGTTGCTGGGGGTTTTGGGCACGTGGGCCAGGATTCCTTACGGTATCCTTGAGCTAGGGAGCCAGATAGGCTGCTCCTAGCTGGCTGGGTGGTTAGTCAATTTTTGGGCAGGGTTTGGTCAGTCCATCAGGCTGGGAAAAGCACCAGGGAAAGGACAACCAGATCAGCGGGAATTAGCATCAGGCAGAGGTATTTTTTTATTCTGTTATGTAATTCACTCGATTGATGTTCATTAATTAATTTAACCTGCTTATATGTTGAATGAAAGAAATTACTTAGCCTTTCTACGTGGAAGTAATCTTATCTGTTTCAATTTATGGATTTTATTAGACTTAAAATTAATTTGGTCTCTACACATGGTATCAGAGCCCTGGTTCAAAATATGGAGCCGAGGGCCTACCCACCTACTTAGAATCGACCCAGAAATAAACCAGAAAAATATAAAAAAGAAATCGGAAATAAAGTGTTCCAGCATTAACCCACAAATTTAAGCAATCCCTAAATAGTTACATTGAAACTCTTTAAAACAATTTAG
>ML813188.1:30254-45739 GCA_009831015.1 Picea engelmannii
ATATATATATATATATATATATATATATATATATATATATATATATATATATATATATATATATATATATATATATAAGCGCATATATAAGTCTGGGCCCAAGGGCCAACCTCCAAAAACAAGCTCCAGCTCCACGCAACCTACAAACAAAGAAAACAAATATACATATTTGTCATATATATAAGTAAATATAATAAATAGAAAAAGTTTTTCTTTTGGGCTCATTACAGGGTTGAATTTTATTTTTGTAAAGTATTGGTCTGAGGGCCAATCTCCAATTAAGACAACACAACACACAAGGGCCCATTGCATAAGCACCTACACCAACACGGATTAACAACAACAACATAAGTCAAGCCAAAGCCTAGTGCCCAAGTGCCAAGCCACCATGGACAAGCCCACAATGACATAAAGTGCTCAATGTGTCCAGTTAAAAAAAAAAAACTATAATAAAACAAAAGAAAAACCAGACTTGGTTGTCAATTGCTTCATTATAATGGGGGACTACGAGGAAGTTGGTATGATATATGTGGAGGAATTTGGCAAAACACTACTTGAAGATGAAGGAGACTGCTTGCGTTGGAAAAATGCTGGGATAAGGCTGCAAGTGAATACGCCAAAGTTAATTGTATTTCCAAATGTATAGATGTGTGTTTAAAAGGCCAATTATTCATGATAGAGTTGGATTTGATTAAAGACTAAAATAAAAGGAAGTGCAATAGAAACTATGGAAAATTCCATGGTTGTAAATTAGGAAATCTTGAAACAGAGTATCTGAAGAAAAGTGCAACACATTACCATCGGATAAAAGACACCCAGTCTATGATGATATTTGTGAATGCCATTCCAACGCTAGACCTAATTAGATCCTTTCTGTTGAAGAAGGATTGTTTTGATGAACTTGCAGAGGTGGAAGCAGCCGGTGGCCGAACCTTTCCAGTGAACCATCACAGTGCAGAAAACCGACATCAAATGATGTCGATTCGTCCAGCTCTCGACCTTGAAATGAACCCATGCATCCACATTCATAGTCATATCCACACTGCCGAGAGCCTTGTCCACCAACTAATTCCTAGAAATGGCCAAAAGAAAAAGTATTGCAACAGCTCATGGAATCTTCCGCTGAGTTCTCCACCAAAGCATGATAGCATAAAATGTCAATATCAGAGTCATGCCAGCCATGATAACTTCCAGCCCAATTATATCTCAATCTAAAATAATCATGAACCTAGTGCCCCAGGCAATTACCACAAAATTTGGTTTTTAGCACAAGTTCCAAAGCTACTAAGAATCGAGCAACGTGGAATTCAAATTTCGTGCACATACAAAAGGCAGTAAGGAATATCCCAATGGAGGATTATGGTTAATGGAATACAACTATTGGTGAGAGTACAACAACCCAAGCTACAAGTGATAAAAAAAAATCCTGAGACAACACTCAACTACGGATCTTGAAGAAATGATGGCCATTTCCTAGCAAAATACCAGCAAATAACACATGTTACTGAGCTAACATACACCACACAACACACAAATAAAGGGCCAGCAGAAAGTGCCCAAGCTCTAGGCACCATCCAGGATGGAGGAGGAGCCCACGAGGGGGGCATCACTATGCTTTACACATCAGAATAAAATGCCTAAAACCCACAAGCCACGAGGAGGAATAAATCCACAATTTGTTCACATTGCACATAATGCTGAAAACGAGTCAGAACAAAATGCCCATGCACAACCGAGCACCCACAGAAGGGAGCCAAACCACACTAAGGCAAATCCATATGCAAGTTCTCTATTAACCGTAGTTGTTGAACCCCACTTGGCCTTTTCTTCCTGTGTTGTTTAAAAAAAAAACGTGTGCTGAGTGTGCTATTCTAACCCTTTTAAATCCTAAATCAAACGATATATCAATCTATTGCATATACCAAAGTCCAAAAAAAGCAGAGACCGAAGTCACCAGAACTAAGCACAAGTGCCAAGTTCGTCTCTCTGTGTTGTTTCAATTTGTTCCATCCTCTCAACCTTGCAGCCACATGCTAGAAGCTTTGAACAACATCTCCAACTCCACGACGATGAACACCAAGTGCACCTGCACCAAACACAATAGGAAACATCACAAGCTAAGCCGAGACTAAGCTCTCAACGCCAAGCTATCGAGAGAGGAGCTACAAGCCATTACCCTAACTTTGCCGCAACTACAAAGTGAGAGAGGTCGTCCACATTCACAGAGTGAAATAATGCATATAGGGTTTGGGAATGGAGAGCTCAGTGTAGGGTTTTAGAGGGATAAGAGCTCGGGGGGGGGCACGTAGAATTCATGCATGCCCTCACCTAGTTAATAATCTTTTTTTTTATTAATTTGATTATTTTATTTTTTCTATATTTTTATTTATTTATTTAATCAATTTTTTAAAGTATTATTAGATTAAAACTTTTGATTGTTCAAATTAGTAAAAAAAAATATATAATTGGTGTTTAATTAGGTAAATTAAACATATTTAAGTTTAAACATATTTTAAATTGTGTTTTAGATTAATTATAAATTAATATGATTAACCAAAAGTGGTTAATCAATGAGAATAATTTAAATTAAATTAATGATTAAATATGTACTTAATAAATAAATTAATAATAATAATAATAGTAATAGTAATTTTCGGGATTAAATGAATGAGTTGATTAAGACGATTGGAACTTAGGTTAAAGGTTTAGTTTAGATTTTTTTTGTTCTTGATAATTAATCAACTTTAGGTTGGAAGTCACCCTAGTTAGTTGTAGACGCAAAGTATAAGGACTTAGAACAAGATAAGGGGGAGGGGGCTTCATGCACACTAGGTAGGTAAGTTAGAGAATCAATGAGTATGGTGCAAGCTAGCGTAGCTACCCGGCCAGGGAATCAGTATTTTTCTTAGGCGAAGACATCAAGCTTAGACACTTAATCCTAACCTAGCCAATCCCCTAAAGAGAGTAACGTCTGTTTACAGACAAGTAAAATAAACTTACGCTTAACCCTGTTTTCTAGTTAAGTTGCGCAATGAGAAATGACCTTGAACTCACCCTGACAACTTTGGTTGATGCAGGTTAAATCATACAAGATGGTTAGGACTCGAGGGAATCAAGGCAGAGGAGCATCGTCATAGGCACCGCCAACACCGCTAGCGCCACCATCGCCCGAACTAGCTCTCATATTGCACTCTTTGGAGGCCATAAATGAGACTTTAAAGGGGCGAAAACTAGCAAGGACCGAAGTGGAACCCCCACCATTTGGAACAGGTAATCCAGAAGTGTCAAGGGATTTAGGGGGAGGACCTTCGCCCAAAGACATCACTCGGTAATTGCAGAAGATCAAACTTTTAGAGTTTTTCGAGGGTCGCGCCAGTGAACGCGCGGAAGCATGGTTGGAAGGCACGACAAAGTGTTTTTCCTTAAAGGACTATGCATCTACCTCAAAGGCGAAGATAGTAATTTTTCAATTAAGAGACAACTCCTTGAACTAGTGGGGCAACCTGGAAAGGCAACTGCATCTTACCTCAGACACTGTATCTTGGGAACTTTTCAAGGAGAGGTTCCGAAGGAAATATCTGTCAGCTTACTATGAGGAACAACAGGTAGGAGCGTTTCATGCTCTAGTATAGGGAAACATGACTGTAGAGGAATATGAGATTAGGTTTATGGAATTGGTCAAGTATGTTTCATATATGGATAATAACCAACGACAGGTAGAATGCTTTGTCTATGGATTGAACCCTAAGATAAGGGCTATAGTGTGGATGTGAAAACCGTCTTCAGTAGCGGAACTTGTGGAAAATGCGCGTTATGCGGAGGAACACATGAACTTATTCGGAGGTACAAGACCAACCTTTCTGTATCGTCCTAGATTCGTAGGGAAGGCCCCTAGGACATTTCCCATGGGAGGGGGCTCAAGGACACCTCCATACGGTAACAGAGTTGCACCAAGAACATTATTCGTAGGGATTTCAATGGCAGTGAGTGCAACATCTCATTCATCACCAACAACGGAGGCAGGCTCACGGCCATCTCAGGGAACAACTAGCAGGGGAAGGGGTTCTAGGGGAAGGAACTCATTTTAGAGACAGTCACAGAACAATGCGCAGATTCAATCCCGTGTTACCTGTTGGGGATGTGGAGGACCCCATTACCAGCGTGACTGCCCAGAGTTGCAATCAGGATTTGTGCATAGAGAAGGAAAGGCCTCGATGGGAAGAGAAAGTAGCAGTCACCATATTTACGCAGAAGTTAATAATCGCCAGGTTGAACATCAATCCACGGTAGTGGAGTCATCAGGTACACTAAATCATATCAATGTTAAGATTTTATTTGATTCTGGTGCAACATATAGTTTCATTTCACCATTTTCATTAGAAAAGAGTGGGTTGGCAGCCTACGAGCACGATGAATTTAAACAAGTCAAGATGGCTTCGGGGGAAAAACAAGCGGTAGGACCTAGCATTGATAATTTTATAGTAGACCTGGGAGTGTATACTACCAAGTTAAAGGTGTATGTCACTGCTCTCGGGGCGTATGACCTAATAATTGGAATGGATTGGTTAGAATCTCATCGAGCTTTGGTAGATTGTTTCGAAAAAAGGGTGTTCTATGTAGACGACGAAGGAAGGCAAATGGAGATCCAGGGTGTACAGAGAAAAGTGTCATTACGCTTTATCTCAACTATGAAGGTTAAGCGATGCTTGAGACAAGGGTGTCAACTATATGTAGTGGAAGCAGTGAATGAAAGGAAGGGACCCTCATTGGATCAGTACTCGATATTGTTATAATTCAAGGATGTTTTTCCAAATGAGTTACCAGGATTACCTCCTAAGAGGGAGCTCGATTTTACTATTGAGCTAAAACCTGGTGTAGAACCAATTTCCAAGACTCCATATCGGATGACAGTGCCAGAACTTTGTGAGTTACAAATGCAGTTGAAAGAGTTACTGGACTTAGGGATAATAAGGCCCAGCGTTTCACCTTGGTGTGCACCAGTAATTTTTGTAAAGAAGAAGGATGGATCCTTATGATTGTGTATAGATTATAGGGAATTTAACCATGCTATAGTGAAAAATAGGTACCCAATGCTGCGAATAGATGACCTCTTCAATCAGATGAAAGGAGCGATGGTATTCTCAAAGATCGATTTGCGATCAGGGTATCATCAGTTAAGTATTAAGGAAGGCAATATTCCTAAAACTGCCTTTCAAACTTGGTTTGTACATTACAAGTTTGTCTTAGTACCTTTCGGATTGACCAATGTGCCAACAGTATTCCTGAGCCTCATGAACAACGTAATCTAGAATTACTTAGACCATTTTGTACAAGTATTTCTAGATGACATCCTCATCTATTCCAAAGAACGAAAGAGAACATGAGGAACACTTACGAGTGGTGTTTTCATGCCTTAGGGAGAAAAAATTGTATGGGAAGTTGTCAAAGTGTTCCTTCTTCTAGAAAGAGATCCATTATTTAGGTCATATCATTTCTAGTGAAGGAATGTATGTGGACCCAGAAAAGGTAAAGGCCATTATGGACTGGCCAGTGCTAAAAAATGCCCATGAGGTGAGAAGCTTCATGGGGCTAGCAGGTTATTATTGGACATTTGTGGAAGGATTCTCTAAAATAGTGAAACCCATCACCACTTTGCAGTGCAAGGGGGTTAGGTATGAATGGACGGAAGAATGTGATAGTCCATTCATCGAGTTTAAGAGGTTACTAACTAGTGCATCAATTCTACGAGTGTCGGATATGGAAAAGGACTTCACAGTTTGCACGAATGCCTCGAGGCAAGGGTTGGGGCTGTGCTAATACAGGATGGAGGAGTGATAGCTTATGCGTCAAGGAAGTTGAAGAAACATGAAGAGTTATACGCGACTCATGATTTAGAGTTGGCAGTTGTAATGCTAGCTCTGAAACTTTGGAGGCACTATCTTGTGGGGTGAAACTTTGATATCAAAACGGACCATCAAAGTTTAAAACATCTTTTCACTCAAAGAGATCTAAATGCCAAGCAAAGGCGATGGAGTGAGTTTATGAGTGAGTATGATTTTGGTATTTCGTACATCAAGGTGAAAGAAAATGTGGTCACAGATGCCTTGAGTAGGAGACCACCTGTGTTCTCCTTGGTACCCTTAAAAGTCAATCTGAGGGAACATGTGTTGACGTAACTCCAAGGAGACAGTTGGTATTTAAAGGTTACTTCAAACCTCCAGATTGGGAGGTACTTAAATCCAAAGTATGAAGGATATAGTCTGGAAGCAGATGAACTATTGAGATATCAGGGAAGGATGTACATCCCTGAAAATGGGGATATTCAAAGCATCATACTGAAGGAAGCCCATAAAGCACTTTATTGTGCGCATCCGGGTGTGAAGAAGATGTACGCAGACACGAGGAAGCTATTCTTCTAGGTAGGCATGAAGCGCGATGTAGTCCATTTCGTCACCAAATTCCTAGAGTGTAAACAAGTGAATGCTGACCACCATCACCCGACAGGCCTCCTACAACCACATGATGTTCCTATGTCCAAGTGGGAATTCATCTCTATGGATTTTGTTGTGGGGTTTCCGCTCACATCTCATAGACACAATGCCATTCTTGTGATAGTGGATAAGTTAACCAAGAGTGCTCATTTTATTCTGGTTAGAGACACTTACGATGTCACTGATGTGGCACGTGTGTTTGTAAGTGAGGTTATCCGTTTGCATGGGATAGCTAAGAATATCATTTCAGATAGGGACTCCAGATTCACTTCTAGGTTTTGGACAAGTTTGGAGTCAACATTGGGGACTCAATTGAACTCAAGCATAGCTTATCATCCTAAAATAGATGGGAAAACTGAGAGAGTAAATCAAGTCATGGAAGACATGCTTAGGATGTATGTCAAGGATAATCAAAACCATTGGGAGAAGTACCTACCTTTGGTAGAGTTCGCCTACAATAACATTTTTCATAGCTCCATCAAAATGCCACCCTACGAAGCTCTGTATGGAAGGCCATGCAGAATGTCGTTGAGTTGGGATAGACTAGAAGACCAATTAATAATTGGGCCAGAATTGATTCAAGAGATGGAGGGATAGGTGATTCAGATTAGACAGAGACTAAAGGAAGCACAGGATAGGCAGAAAAGTTATGCGGATGCACACAGGACCGACAGAAGTTATGAAGTGGGAGACCAGATTTTCATTCGTATCAGGCCTAATAAGAGTAGCATTTGGTTTGGGAAGGGGAAAATTTTTTCACCTCGATTTATAGGACCATTCAGAATCCAAGAAAAAATTGGACCCGTTGCCTATCGTCTCGTACTGCCACCCCACTTGCATAAAACTCATAATGTTTTTCATGTATCTATTTTACGTCATTATGTTGTTGATGAATCACATAAACTAAATTGGAAGGAATTGCAGGTATCGTACGTGGGAACTCTCATGGTAGAACCGTTATGCATATTGGACCGTAGAGTCTGACAACTCAGGAACCGTTTGGTAGACCAAGTTAAGGTCCAATGGGACAAGTATAGTCCAGGATCTGCTACTTGAGAAGACGTTGAGACATTACGACGAGACTATCCCTTGCTTTTTTTACCACCTCAAGAATATGTTTCTCTAAGGTTGGGTGTATGTAACACCACCTTTTGACATAGACAACCAGGATTACCTGAGGCCTACTTATATTATTTTCTATTCATAGTGAAACTATTAAATGATACACTTAAACTTTTAAGACGTATGAACCTTTATGAATGTTATATGTATTTGAATAATGATGGATATGATGCAATATATTGTGATAATGTAAATTTTATGAATGTTTAAATGTTATTGATGATGATGGATATAATGTGATCTACTATGTGAATGTAAATTTTATGAATTTTTAAGTGTTATTGATGATGATGGATATGATGTGACATATTGTGTGAATGTGAATCATGTGAAGGTTTAAATGCTAGTAGAATGATGTGGGATATGATGCAATCTATTTGATAAATGATAATTTTATGAATGGGTGTTGAAATTGAATTATGGGACATTATGAGATCTATTTCTAACTTGAAAAAATTGATGTTAAGTTGTCGGTACAAGGATACCGAATTGAAATGATGATAGTATGCAATTACATGATGACAATGCATAGAAATGGAGTTTGTGTTACAAACTAATCTGCAGGTTATGGGCTATGAAATAGCCAAGGGATAATGATGATGAAAGTGGATTTCATGACCACTAGCCGAGAAACATTATGGTATGAATATTTGTATGTGAAATTATATTGGTTTGGATGCATTGCTATGATATGTGAACCAGTGCAGGATTTCAGGTGATGAGACTGCCCAAAACTGAATAAACAATGAAAAAACTCGCAGCAACACGGTGCCACTGTATGTTCCATTGTAGGGTGTGGACCCTAGTTATGATTAGGAGGGGTGGAGGCATTTCCCACCATGTATCCTCCAAAACCTGAAGTCATGGGAGGACGATGCTAGCTCATGTTCCCCTAGACGTGTGATGATGACTGTCAGTTGTCTGCTAGGGAAGCTTGGTCAAGATAGTGACACTTCTACTTACGGGTTCTATTTGGAGTTAGGTCAATATAGCTGACGCTCCAAGATAGTTCAATAGAGGAAGGATAGGAATAGAGATGGAAGTAAGTTAGGGAGGAAGGATGAGTAGAAATAGTTGAGAAAGTATGGAGATTTGTCTTATGGTGGAATTTATTTTATTTTTCCTTCTAAAAAGAAAATGTGTATATTTGAATATTCATAATTACGTAACTAAACCACAGTTGTCTAAATAAAATTGTTGAACTAGATAATTGTAATTAAAGAATTTCACAAACATTTGATTGGTTTATTGTCTTTTATAAAAGAACAGTCTTGTTGATTGGATTGGATGCATACATAAAATACTATAAGGGTGATAGTTATTGATTATTAGTACATGCACGAGACTTGTATGTACTAGCTACACATGCATTTATTGTACATGTACACTAGTATGTATGAGTTTTCTTGGCTTACTTACTAATAGTGTCGGTTAATTGCCATGAATGTGTGAACCATGTTTCTTTTCCTTTGTATCATGAGATACCTTAATTTCGGGACGAAGTTTCCTGAAGGGTGGGTGTATGTAACAACCCTGGTTAAATAGATGCATAGGGATTGTTAAGTATAATTAATTAGATAATTAATTGTCCTAATATGGTTTTAGTTAAACAATGATTAGTATTAATAATATTAATTAATTAATTATTTATTAATTAATTGTTTATAACTTTTGATTGATTAATTAATTAATTAATTAATTACATAACACATTCAATGATTTGGGTAATAAATTAAGGGGCTTAATAACTTAAATCCAATCCTTATGAAACTTTACATATGACAAGTTAAGGATAAGATAATAAAGGAAGGGATAATGTAATAAAGGAGTGGATAAGGTAATTAATGGAGGGGAGGAGAGTCGGTGAAGGGGGAGATATGACGGGGAAGAGTCCTACGGGAGAGGGGATTATGATTATTGGGGGAAGGAGCATTATTGGCAGGAGGTATGTATTTCTGTGAAAGATTGGAGGGATATATTTATGGTTTTGAGGAGTTGGTTTTGGCGGTTTTGGTGAACCATTGCAGGGGGCACCAGGTTGCTGGGGGTTTTGGGCACGGGGGCCAAGATTCCTTACAGTATCCTGGAGCTAGGGAGCCAGACAAGCTGCTCCTAGCTAGCTGGGTGGTTAGTCAATTTTTGGGAAGGGTTTGGTCAGTGCATCAGGTTGGGCAAAGAAATAGGGAATGGACAACCAGATCAGGGAAAGGACAACCAGATCAGCGGGAATTAGCATCAGGCAGAGGTATTTTTTATTATGTTATGTAATTCACTAGATTGATGTTCATTAATTAATTTAACCTTCTTATATGCTAAATGAAAGAAATTACTTAGCCTTTCTACGAGGAAGTAATTTTATCTGTTTCAATTTATGGATTTTATTAGACTTAAAATTAATTTGGTCTCTACATTGTTCATGTAAGCCTCATAGATGCTCGAGTTGTGAGCATGCTTGTTATGGGACGTTGGAGGCCAATGGACATTAGAGTTTCATGGAGGAGATTAGTATATTAACCATCTCTATGTTCTTCATCGTTATATATATATATATATATATATATATATATATATATATATATATATATATATATATATATATATATANGAGAGAGAGAGAGAGAGAGAGAGAGAGTATTCTATGTATTTATTTTGATATCGTATTGTATGATGTTTTTAAATTTCTACACCTCTATAAAAAACCCTATACTCTGATAGATGCATCAATGTTTGTCTCCACCATTGATACTGCAGTAAAGGAATCATGTTCATTTGGTGTACCGTAAACATAGGCATGTGTCACATTTGATAAATTCACCATAGTGATTTATTTATTTTTCGACATCCTCAAATATAATGCTCTTTTGTTTCTATATGTTGTGATACGATACGATGAAGAGCAATGTTCACTTGGTATGGAAAAGTCAATAGCTTCACAGGTATCATGTGTTCAATTAAATAATGATTAAATAAAAAAATATATATTATTTTTGTACTTGAATTTTACTTTTTGGTAGTAATAACAATATTATTAATATGTATGTAGGTTGCATCACTTTTCTCTAGTTATAGGGCTAGTCTAGTCCTTGGACACCCTTCCACGACTCTTGGGTTATCTGTTTCTTGGCTAAGGGTTATACCATCCAACCCATGGGGGTTTACCACCACTCACCCCAACCATTTTTCATACCCCATGCATCTGCAGTGGCTGCACTCGCACCACCTCTTCCATCACATCCATCCACAGTGGATGCATCTATGTGCCATCCATCCCCACAACCATTTCCATATACACCATCCACTAAGGTTGCTATAGTAGATGTTTCCCTGGAGTGGGTTTTACATTCAATCAATCCACCTACCAATGATTCTACACTGTTTCCTGAGTTATTGACGGTGAGATATTGTGTTTATGATCATTTTTTTTGTATCATGAACGTAAATTGTTTTATGCATATTTGTTTGAATTTCATGATTCGATCATTGTAACTGATGGAGGGTGGAATTACTGAGAGATTAGAGTCATGGAGGACGGTAACAACATCATGATTTCCAGTATCATTTTCGGTGAGTTGTTTTAGGTTGAATTACAAAGTATCATTTTGTAAGTCTTTTAATTCATTGTAGAAAAAAAATTATAAGAATGTTGCGTCTCTGTCCAGTCTTTGGAATGACGAACCACACCCAAGCGCAAAACCACTCAAGGCGCTTCTTCTAGTAAGAGAAAATAGATATATTTTTATGATTCTTCTCAGGGTGGCAAGGGTGGAAGTGTTCAATGAGTGACCAATGACTATGATTTTGTATCTATGCCACTGTATGGAAGTTTTCTATGTGATGACACTCACTGTCGTTTTCTATATTGGACACGATGTGCCATTTTGTAAATAATGTATGATTTAGACGATGTTGAATACACACACACACACACACATTTCATGGCACATTTTTTATGAATTTCATTGTTTTCTTATTTTATGTTGATGAATGTATGATCCTTAACTAGATTTGGGTTAACATGTGGCTCTTTTTTTTCTAGTTATAGTGATGCATAATGTATGGCATAAAAACCATTGATATTATCAATCCTTCTTGCTCGCTTATTATATCATGCAAACCACTCTAATAAATATCTTGTAAAATTCAAGGTTAAATACATCAAACTTAGTTATATACATGTTCCCAAATGATTAAAATAATATGATGAAAATAAAGCATAGATATAATTGAGACTTACTGCAAGGGTTATGGGCGAACTTGATGAACTATAAATATTTCAAAGAACACTTTAAGGGATAAATTTTTCCATTTGGTTATTTTTCCATTTAATGTATTAAAGAAAAAACACCAATCACCAATTTCCATTTTATTCATAAGTGTTAATGACAAAAACAATTTCATGCATAACGTACTAATGGAAACATATATGGACAAATTTGCATCTTAATATGATCATAATAATGTTGAAAAGTACATCCAAACAACTTTATTAACCATGATATAAGAAAATGATATATTTTTCCTTTTGTAATTTTCCTCTTAATCGTGTCATGCTTCAAAACCACACTACATTGGTTCTAGTGACACTTAATTCACTTTGTCTTGTGTTTTCTTACCTTGCCTTGTGTTGCCTTGACTTTCCTTACCTTTCCTTGCCATTCCATGCCTTTCATTTTCATGCATTTCCTTTCCTTGTCATGTATTTCCTTTCAATGTCTATCCTTTCCTTGCCTTGCCTTTCCATGCCTTGTGTTTCCATGCCTTGCCTTTCCTTGCCATGTGTTTCCTTTCCATGTATAGCCTTGCCTTTCCTTTCATTTCCCTTCCTTGAATTCCATGTCTTTCCATGCCATGTCTTGCCATGCCTTTCCTTGATATGTATTTCCTTTTCATGACTCGTCTTTCCATATCTTTCCATGCCTTACATTACCTCGCCTTCCCTTGTTTTTAAATGCCTTTTATTTCCTTTCCTTATGTCACCTTTTCTTTCCATTCCTTTCCTTGCATTTTATTTTTATGCCTTGCCTCAGCTTGCCATGTTTTTCCTTGCCATGTATTTCCTTTCCTTGCCTTTCCTTTCCTCGTCTTTCCATATATTTCCTTTCCTTCTCTTGTTATTCCATGCCTTTCCTTACCATTTCCTTGCATTTCATTTCCATGCCTCACATTGCCTTTCATTTCCTTGCATTTCCTTGGATTTACTTCTCTTTCTTTGCCTTGTCATGACTTGTCTTGACTTTCCTTGTGTTGCATTGTATTCCCATGCCTTGTCTTTTTATTCATTTCCTTGTATTTCCTTTCCATGACATGCATTCCCATGCCTTGTGTTGCATTACCAGGCCTTACGCTGCCTTTCCTTGCCTTTCCTTTCCATAACTAGACCTAGACCTAGAAATTTCCTTCCCTTGCCATGTCTAGCCTTGCCTTGTATTGATTTGCATTGCCTTTCCTTTTCAAGCCATGCCTTTCCTTATGATTCCTTTCCTTTCCTTGGCATTCCTTACATTTCCTTGCCTTCCTTTACATTGACTTTCCTTTCCTTTCCTTGCCTTTCTTTACATTGACTTTCCTTGCCTTGTCTTTCTTTACATTGACTTTCCTTGCCTTGCTTTTCCTTTCCTTTCCTTGTCATGTCTAGCCTTTCCTTTCCTTTCCTTGAATTTCCATGTCACGCCTTGTCTTTCCATGTCTTTCATTGCCTTACCTTCCCTTTCCATACCTAGACCTAGAACTAGACATAGACCCTTACATGATATGCCTTGTCTTTCCTTTCCTTTCCATGTCTAGCCTTGCCTTGCCTTTCATTGGCTTGGCTTGGCTTTCCGTACCTTGCCTTTCCTTGAATTTTCATTTCTTGTATTTCCTTTCCCTGTGTTTTATTTTCTTTCCATACCTTGTCTTGTCATTCCTTTCCCTGCCTTTCCTCAACATGCCATGCCTTGCCACATCATTCCTTTCCTTTCCTTTCCTTTCCTTTCCATATCTAGACCTAGAAATATACTTTTCCTTGTTGTGCCCTACCTTTCCTTGCCTTTCATTTTCTCACCTTTCCTTGACTTTCCTTGTCATTTCATGAGTTGACATTCCTTTCCTTTTATTTCTATATATTTCATTTCCTTACCTTGCATTTCCTTGCCTTTCCTTTCCATGTATATCCTTTCCTTGCCTTGCATAACATTGACTTTACCTGGATTTGCATGCCATGCATTGCCTTTCCATGAATTTACCTTCCTTTCCATGCCTTTCATTTCCTTGTCATGCCTTGAATTTCCTTTCCATGCCTTTCCTTGTCATACCTAGACCTTGACCTAGACTGTTATAACCCTAACTTTCACCAAACATGCATACCTAGCATCAGGCCATATCATTAGCCATTTTTTCCAAGCCACTACTAAACAACTCTTCTAAAAACCATCCTTTTGAAGGCATACATGCCATGCACCACTGTTGCATGTGTGTATATGCTAGCTAACCCATTATAGCCTACGTATACTGACAAAAGCACAAAAATTATAAAGTTGCAAATGGAATACAGATTTTCGGGTAATTTCCTAAACTGTTTGACCACTCATATCTGGTCACTCAACTAGATAACTACCCTCTTCTAGCCTATAAAAGAAGCGGTAGGGGTCCCATTTGGAAGAGGAAGATAATAGCAAAGAAACTCTGCCCTTTTTTGTATTCCCCTTGCTCTTATCTTTTGCAACCATTTTGTGAGGAGAAGCATATGTGGAAGCGGTTGGTGCACAGTTGAAGAGGAGCCCAAGACTAGGTTGGAGGAGCAGTGGCCGATATCACCATTGTAAGTTACTTTTGTGAGGTTAATAAAAAGAAGTACTTTTCTCGTCCCTCCATATGAGGTGTTCAATATTCAATTTTGATTATATTTTATTGGAATCTCTAACCCATTAAGTTCATATATAAGATGCATGCTTAGAGTTATTTATTTCTCTGTTTATGAATGCAGGTTAGCTTTGGGAGGAGACTTGCAGTCAAGGAGAAACCAAACAAAAAAGTATTGACATCAAACGTGGAAGTCAAGGTAGAGTAACTGGATCCTTTTACCTTTATGTTTACATATGAATAATGGGGTCTCTGATGGGATGATTGTAAAAAGTAGGAGAATTGAGATGGTGATTTCTGCATGCATTAAATAAACCTTAGTGCTATTCTGTAGGGGGTTTTCCCACCCACAAAATAGACCTAGAGCTTTCCTTTCCTTGGAATGTATATCCTTTCCTTTCCTTGAATTTCCTTTCCTTAACCTAACTTTACATGCCATTCCTTTCCTTTTCATGCATTTCCTTTCCTTCCCATGCCTTTCCCTTGCCTTGGATTTCATTGCATTTCATTGCATTTCCTTACCTTTCCATCTATATCCTTTCCTTTCATTTCCTTGCATTTCATTTCATTGACTTTCCATGACATTCCTTTTCTTTCCTTTCCATTCCTTTCATTTCCTTTCCTGGTCTTTCCATACCTAGTGATCCGGATTATTTTCGACACGAAATGAGAGCGGAGATATAATAAAGAAATGCACAAAGATATTGCAAATATTCAATAATATAACAGAAATGTATCAGAGATGCAACCATAAACACAGGTATACAATAATACACAATTTCTATTAATCAAAGAAATTTACAGAGACTGTAAAAATACAGAGTGAAAGACTTGCTAGAATGGTGGCAACTTATCTCTGAGAAGAGATGTGATGGATACTCGCATTCGCAAGAAGATGGTTACAATGAGGCTCTGGAGGCCTTTTTACAATAATTGGGAATTCCAAAAGTCCTATACATCCAAAAACCTAACCCTAGGAGATGAAGCGCCAAAAGTCATGTGGGCCCCGTTTGGGTAAGTTGGTGCATCAAC
>ML813188.1:48547-80533 GCA_009831015.1 Picea engelmannii
TGGTGCATCAACTTCCCAGGGTCGTAACTTTTGCATACGATCTCCGTTTTAGGCGTGTGATAGCTCGTTGGAAAGGTATCATCGAGGAGATTCATTTTGGGGGCTCAATTATGCCTTTACATATCATTGAGAACCTCGATCTTGAAAAAAAAACTTCATTTAGGCCCTCAAAATGGCCCCAGAAGTGAAAACCTGCTAAAAATAGTAATTGCCAAAATGGCCAGAAAACTGTTTTGAGCCATTTGGAAAAGGTGGGTGGCCCCCGATATCCACCTGGATCACCTATACCTAGACCTATACATATACCTTGTCTTTCCATGCTTTGTCTTGCCTTGCCTTTCCATTTCTAGCCTTGATTTGCCTTGCATTTCCTTGCCTTTCCATGCATTAGGCTTCATTTCCACGTGTCACATTGTTTTTTCCTTTCCTTGCATTTCCTTGCCTTTCCTTGCCTTTCCCTGCCATATCTAACCTTCCATTTCCTTTCCCTGCCTTTCCTTTCCATCCCATTCCTTTCCTTGCCATGAACTTATTTTCCTTCCCTTTCCATCCCTTGGATTTCCTTTCCATGCCTTGTCATTCCTTGCCTTGCCATGTCTAACCTTGCCTCTCCTTGAAGTTACTTAAATTTCCTTAACGTGTCATGCCATTCCTTTCCTTGCATTGGATTTCCTTCCATTTCATTTCCTTACCCTGCCATGCCTTGTCTTCTCTTGCCTTGATAATGGTTTAGGTCTAGGTATAGGTCTATTTCATGGTCTAGGTCATGGTCTAGCTTTAGGTCCAAGTCTAGGTCTATATCTAGGTCTACGAAAGGTCTAGGTATAGGTATAGGTCTAGGTCATGGTCGAGCTCTATGCCATGGTATAGGTTATGGTTTATACCTATACCTATACCTTCCCTTGACATTCCTTGGCCTACCATGCATAGCCTTTCTTTGCCTTACCTTTCCTTACCTTGTGTTTCCTTGACTTTCCTTTCCTTGAGAAGGGGAGAGAGGAGGACAAAGAGAATGTTTGGGAATGAGGGAGAGGGAGACATAGAGGGGGGTAGAGAGAGAGATGGTGAGAAGAACAAGGGGGTAAGAGGGAAAGGCGATAGATAGAGGAAAAGAGAGAGAGAGGGAGAGAGAGAGGTATGTCTGTATGCAAGAGAGAGAGAGAGAGAGGGAAATAAGGGGAGGGAGGGAAAAATCCAACAAGAGAAGAAGAGAGGTCCAGAGTGATATGGAGAGAGAGGGAGAGGGTAAAGAGAGAGGGAGGGAGAGCGCCAACAAGTGTAGAAGAGAGGTTGAGAGTTATATTGAGAGAGAGAGAGAGAGGGATCTAGAATGAGAGGAATTGAGAAATAGGGGGGGAGGGAGAGAAAAAGAGGGGCAGAGAGAGATAGAGTAATACTAAAAATGAGGGGAGAGAGATAGGGAGGAAGGGGTTAGAGATAGAGTGTGTGAGAGTGTGATATTGGGAGAGAGAAATAAAGAAGGGGGGTAGAGAGGGAGTGTTTGAGAGTGTGAGAGGTAGGGAGAGGGATACAAATAGAGGGGGTAGAGAGATATAGTGAGAGGAAGTGGGGGATAGAGAGGGAAGGGGGGTAGATAAAGGTAAATAGATAAGGGGGGGAGTGGGGGAGAGATAGGGAGGGGGATGCAAAGTGAGGGGGAGGGATGGGTAAAATTATGGGAGAGAGAGGAGATATAATGGGATGGATGTGGACAGAGGGAAGGAGGAGTGGGATAGAGAGAAAGTGAGATGAAGGGTGGAGAGAGAGGGAAGGGGAGGCACATAGAGATAAAGAGAGGAATGGGGGAGTGTAGGAGTTATGGGGAGGGGAATATAGTGAGCAAGAGAGGTATGAGGGATACAGAGTGAGGGGTATATGTAAGTGAGATAGGGGGGAGATGGAAATAAGGGGAGCGAGAGAGAGAACCAAAAAGAGAATAAGAGACCTCGGGAGTGATATGGAGAGATAGAAGGAGGGGGCAGAGAGAGAGAGAGATGAGGGAAAAAAGGGGAGAGAGGGAGAGAGACAATAAGAGAAAAAGACAAGCTGAGAGTGAGATGGAGAGAGAGAGAGGGAGGTATAGTGAGGAAGAGAGAAAGAGGGGAAGAGTGAGAGTGAGAGTGAGACTAAAAACAAGGAGAGAGATAGAGAGAGAGAGAGAGGCGGAGGGGGGGTGGTTATAGGGGATGGAGTAACATAGGGGAAGAGGGAGGGGGTGAGAGACAGAGAGAGAGATAGGGAGGAAGGGAGGGTAAGAGAAGGAGAGGGAGAGAGGATGGAGAGAGAGTGGGTTTGTGAGAGAGTAGAAGAGGGGTGAGATATAGAAGGAGTGAGTGTGAGAGTGTGAGGCATGTAAAGGAAATGTATAGGTATATGTCATGGTCAAGGTCTGGGTCTAGGTCTAGTACTTTCCATGCATTTCCATGTATAGGTCTTGCCATGTCTAGGTATTACCTTGTCTAGGTCAAGGCCATGTCTTTCCTTGCCATTCCTTGACCTGAAATGTACAAACATTGATAGTGTGTGAAAGTTTGAGAGGGAGAGAGAGGAATACAAATAGGGTAGGTAGAGAGAGAGTGTGTGCGAGTATGGGAGGGAGAGAGAGGAAGGCATAGAGGTGGGTTAGAGAGAGAGTGTGTCTGAGTGTGAGAGGGAGAGATAGGAATATATATGGGGGGGGTATATAGAGGGGTAAATTTAGGAGAGAGGGGTAGATGTAGGAGAGAGAGAAGAGAGATAGTGGGAGGGAGCGAGAGAGAGGGATGGAGGAGGAGGTTATAGAGAGAGTGTGTGAGAGGGAGAGATAGAAAAACAAATATGGTTGTATAGAGAGTGTGAGAGGGGGGGAGGGAGATATAGAGGGGAGGTAGAGAGAGGGAGAGTGAGAGTAATGGGGGGGAGAGACGGAGACACATAATGGGGTAGAGAGAGAGATATAGGAAGGGGAGAGAAAGAGAGGGGGGTATATAGAGAAAGAGGGGAAAAGAGAGAGAGAGAGAGAGAGTGATACTAACAGCTATGAGAAAGAGAGAGGGTGGGAAATAGGCATTGGAGAGAGGGGGGGTAATAGGGGAGGGAGATACAAAGGGGTAGAGAGAGAGAGTGTGTGTGGAAGATGGGGGAGATAGAGATCAAGTTGGTATGAAACTGTGAGGAATGACATGGAAAGGTATAGGTATAGGTATTTCCATGCCTTTCCATGTATAGGAGTGTGAGAGTAAGGGAGGTAGAGAGAGGTAAATATAGAAAGGGGAAAGATTGGATAAGGGAGAGGGAGGGCATTCAAGGTAAGCAAGAGAGAGGGGTATATGTAGGAGAGAGAGAGAGAGAGAGAGAGAGAGAGAGGGAGGGAGAGAGAGAGAGAGAGAGGGAGTGGAGTATGAAGACAATTATAATAAGAAATATGGGTGCATACACATTCCTAGAGTGTTTGTGAAATATTACGAACATGTGTGCATTCCTATAGTGTGTGCACATTCTTAGGAACACACACCCATTACTTAGAATTCAATTTTTTTTGGGAGGGTATGAAAACTTTATCATATTTCTATACTAACTCGGTTTCCTTGAATTTACGTTTGGGATGACAAACTTAGTAGATTGGTCTGCAAATAGATAAAATTGTCCATTTTTATGAATACCTCTCTCTATCACTATTTTTGACATTGTTTTTCTATAGGCTACAAAAATTCATTGTTGATGAAACAACATACATAGATAGAGTCAGTTATGCAGATTCCATATATGGTTTTTTCTAAATCAATATTGTTTTCTATTTTTAATCTATTTTTGTCTTCGCATATATCGAAATCCTATAATACATACCTCTTTTATTTTTTCTATACCTTTTTTTTCTTTCAGCTTAACCATTTCTAAAATAAGTTATACGCCACACTAGAAGAGACTGATATCTATGATATAAGAAAAAACATTGATGATGTTAAGACCCTCGTAGCCTACACTAATGGAAGGCGTTCTAATTTGAAGGATATATTGACTTTCATAATTAAAAAAATATATAAAATTAATACTAGAAATTTTGAAAAAATACACCGCACTAGAATAATGTGTTCTCTACAATTATAAATGTTTTTGGAAGAAAATTCCATCATTAAGTTATTCAATGCATGCACTAGCAGATACATATACCTTATATTTTGCTAGAAAAATACAATATCACTATTATAAAAACTCAAATTACATGTAGTTATTCACAATTTCTATGAATAGAAGTTGTATATTCAGAAAGATAATTCAATTTCACATGTTTCAAAATTTTACACCATATTCAAATTCATTTAAAAAGAACCTTGAATAATCCTCCAAGTAGTAGATTTATATTTTCCATGTTTGTATTGCCACTAACGCATCATGAGAGACCATCATTATATTTCACCTTCACATATATGTTTGAACATCTAGTGAGAACAATTATACAGTTACACTATGGTGTCCTTTTTTGAGCAATTTTTTCACGCTATTGCAGCTTATTACCTTAGAGGTTTTCCTTTAGATACCTCTAAGCTCAATTTCCTTTCTTTCTGAGGAAATTATCATGAAAATGTCTTGAAAATTAAGGGCTATTATTCCCAATGATTGTAACCATTGGACCCCTAATACAACATCAACACCACATATTTGGATGGAAATCATGGGACTATCCAAAAAATACTCCCCCATATTGAGCTTAATATTATGTCATTTCCTATAACAGTTTAAGGCACTTCCATCTACAATCATTACATGAAACTCTAGTGCTAGATATACAAAGCAATTCATATATTTTTCTAATTTATAATTGATGAAGTTATGAGTACAACCAAAATCAATAAGCATGGTTACCTTCCTCTTTTTGATGTATCCTTGTATATTGAGGGTTTGTGGATTATTGATGTCAGTCAATGCATGACAAGATATCATTGGAGTCATATTTTCTATATCTATATCTTGTTATGGTTCCAATTCTTGATCTTCTTTCTCTTCATGGTCTTGTAGAATAGTTTATTCTCACTAAATTTATGCCCCTTACTATACTTTTGTAATATTTGAAATATAGTCCCTTTTCTCTTCTTCCATCCATTTGTTGAGGTGTGAACCTTTTTCTTAGATTGAGGTTATGAGAAGGAACATGGTTGTTAGAGGCCATCCTTCTAGTAATCATATTTTTGTTTTCCAGTTTCCTTGAAATACTGAAAGATTTATCTAGGGATTTAGGTTCGAGGAGATGCACCTCATGTTGAATGGTATACATTAGAGTGACCATAAATAGATATAATAAATTATGCTAAAGAGTGTTCTTTACCCTGAGAATGATCTTTTGCAATTGTTGAATGTATTCTTTAATTGGAAAGGTTTTCCAAATATTTATCAATTGAATAAAGAATGTATTGCTCTTAATATCCCCATAATATGATATCAATTCATTCATAAAAATGGGACAAGATATATTATAATTATTTTTTCTTGTAGAAATCCATTGATACCAAACAAAATGATAATTTTTTGAACACAAGGATGCAATCGTGTAGATCAATGTTACATGGCTCCATCTAAAATATCCACATTATAGGATCTTTACTATCAAATTTCCTCATATTGATATTCAAAATGAAGTAGTTCCTTGGTTTCAAATTGAAGCCTTGATAATGTGTGTTAGGTACCTAACCCCTCATGTGTAGAATGATATATTTCCATGTAATAAAGGTCAATATTAATAATTCCTAGCAATAAGGAAGAATAAGTCCAATATAAGAAGACCTAATAGAAGCTTATGCTTCTAGAAGGATCTTCCTCTAGATGGTTCTTTTGATAGACATATTTAGTATAAATAGGAGTCGAGGGTATGAGAACGTTTTTATTGGATATTATTTTAATAGAGCTCTTCTTTGTTGGAGGTTTCCCCCTCGAAGAGGCAAGTGAACATTGCTCTCAGTAATGAAAGTGCTCTTTCTGGTGTTATTCTGGTATCATTTTGGTATTATTGTGGTGTTGTTCTGATTATATTGTTGTTCATCTGCCATTTCCAACTAATTATTTTTGTTCTACATACTATTGTATATATGGAATATTACCAGTGGTATCAGAGAACCTTCCTCGACACAAAATTGTGGGTTAATGTTTTTTCAGGGTAGAGACCTATGGCGTATTTAAGCTACAAAGAGTTGTCATTACATGCATAAACCCATGGTTGGGGATTCATACACACAGGAAATACAAGTGGTACTTAAGTGCACATCTGTTGGCCACCCTTGTAACCCTTGTTGGTACCCCTTCAAGTGGTATCTCATCATACAACACTTGTATATGGATCGACCGAGATCTCCTGAAGCCCTCCATAGATAAACCAATAGGCCTCCTTACTGCTATTGTGCCATCGAGAAAAACACTCGGGAATATAATCTCTAGTTCCTGGGTAGTCGGGTAGTAGGGCTAAGGGCATGATATAGCCTCCTTCGTTGGTACCCTAAGATATTGCGTCACGTACTACTATTGGACCCCACATGTATATTACATAGCTATAACATAGGGAAAACCCTTGTTTGTAGAACCCTTGAATACCTAACCTTTGGGATGGAAACAAAAACAGAACAAACAAGATCTATTGTTGCGCAACTATGTCTCCTATTTGAGTTGTAGAATTACTACACATTTCTTCATGTTAAGCATTTTGGATCTATTCTGTTGGATTTCTCTCTTCGCCCTTATCGTAGTTATAACTATCATTTTTTAGCAAAAAAAAAAATCTCGTGGACCTGACCCCCTTCCAACACCCTTATTTGGGCTTTACCCCATTGAATTCAACTCGTTTCCCTGATCGTTGTGGTACACTTCACCCATAACCCATTTTTTGTGTGCTCCCACCCACCCCTTTTTATGTTCCCTCATCATTATGGCCCATACCCATAGCCAAGACTTGGAAGCTTGCTTAAATACCTTGCACTTTAATTTCATAGAAGCACAACAAGAAGTGAGACAAATCAGTGCCAATATTTCCATCATTAATAAAAACATGCATTCCTCCATCTCCACCTCAATCGAGGAACTCAAATAAGACCTCAAACAAGACATTACTACTGATCTTGAATCTGTCACTATGATGATCTTCTCCAAGCTGCATATCCCTGTAGATCTTCCCTTATCTGAACCACCTTTTCATATCGAGGGTGAAACTTCCTCTCATTCCCATAATTTTGAGCCCCATCACTTTCAGCGTGACCTATGCCTTTTGCATGTGGATGTGACCAAATTTGATGGCTCATATCCTACTGGCTGGGTAAATAAAATGGAACATTATTTCTCTTTGTATGGCATTAAAAATGAGTTGGCCAAACTCTGGTATGGTGTTATCCATCTAGATCAATGGAGAAAAAAATCTCTCCAAGTGTCTGCGGCTTGGACACACTTTGTGGTAGAAATTAATGAACGCTTTGACACTAACACCAACCATTTAGGTCATTTGAAAAAGTTGAAACAAACTGGAACAATGGAATAATTTATATCTTCTTTTGAGCAACTGGATTTTTCTACAGAGGGCATGTCTGATTCTTTTTTCTTAGAATGTTTTATTAGTGGCCACAAGGATGATGTTTGTGCCCATGTCCTCATGGTTTAGCCTTAGAGTTGGGTGGATTCTACTAAAAGGGCTAAGGAAGAACAACAGGTTGTCTCTTCTCAAAACTGAAAACCCTCCTTTATTCCTCGCACTAAACCATTAACTCCCACTCTTCCTTATACTCCACTAAAGATCCAGAAATTGACCAGGTCTGAAATGGTTGAATGCCAACTCAAAACTATTTGTTATAATTGTGATGAAAAATGTTTTCCAGGACACAAGTGTAAGGAACAAAATATTTTTATGTCCATCTTGGAGGATGTTTTGAAAGAGGATGTTGAGGCTCCCCTTGTGTCTGTGTCACATTAACCCACTAACATAACCCCTCCCTTAGCCTCCCGAAGTAGAACTAGTCATTTCCCTAAATGCTCTCACTAGATTCTCTTCTCTCCAAACCCTCAAGATAATCAATTAAATCAAGCATATTAAGGTCAACATTCTTGTTCATAGTGGAAGCACCCATAATTTTATTCATCGCTGCATTGCCAAAGAAACTAATTTCTATATCCGTACAATCAATCATTTTCAAATCATGATTTCCAATGGAGGGTCCATGAAATGTGGAGGGCGTTGTGAAAATGTGCATCTGCAAATTGGTGAATACCACCTGAAATCTCATATGTTTTCTATCAACATGGGTGATTGTGACATTGTGTTGGGTGCAGAATGGCTAAGTACTTTGGGTCCCATTCTCGTGGATTTTAAAGAATTTACCATGCAATTTGACCAGGAGGGACAACAATATAATTTCCAAGGCATCACCGTCAATTCCCTGGAGATCATTAGTTCCTATCGCATGGAAAAGAAACTCAAAAAAGTTCATTCTGTTATTATTTTCCAACTCGATGCCATAAAAGAAACTGAGACACCCTCTGTGTTGCAAGACCTCCAATCCATCCTCTCTAAACATCAAGTGTTTTTTTTCACTCCCTAGGGACTCCCTCCTTCCCATGGTGTTCATGATCATTCCATTCCACTCGTCCCAGGAAGATGTCCTTCCAATATCTGTCCCTATCGTCACCCCTTTTCCCCAAAAAATGAAATTGAGAAAATTGTTCAAGTACTGCTCAACATAGGTGTTATCCTCCCTAGTATGATCCCCTACTCTTCTCATGTGGTCATGATCCTTAATAAATAAGGTTCTTGGTGCATGTGTTATGATTTCCTCACCCTCAACAAACTCACCATTAAATACAAATTTCCCATTCCTATCATTGATGACCTCTTGGATGAATTGAGTGGCACGCAGTTCTTTACTAAAATTGATCTTCATTATGGATACCACCAGATCTGTATGAAAGAGGAAGACATTCCTAAGAATACATTTAGAACTCAAGAGGGCCACTATGAGTTTTTGGTCCTTCCCTTTGGCTTGTGTAATTCTCTCTCCACTTTTCAAAGCCTCATGAATCATGTCCTCCATCCTTTTCTTCATCATTTTGTCTTATTTTTCTTTGATTATATCCTCATCTATATTAAAACCTGGACAACCTATCTTTCTCATGTGGATGGCATTCTCCATCTACTCTCTCAGTACCAAATTTTCCTCAAACAATCTAAATGTTCTTTTGGCGCCTCAGAAGTCGAGTACTTGGGTCATTTTGTTGGCAAGGTCGGCGTCAGGGTGGATCCTATAAAGATTGAAGCTATGAAAGATTGGCCTCACCCAAAGACTCTCAAAATCTTGTGTGGATTTTTGGGTTTAACAGGTAATTATCACAAGTTTGTTAAGAATTATGGAAATATTGTGGCACCTCTCACTGCACTCCTTAAAAATAATTCTTTCACTTGGAATCCAACAACTGCTCATGATTTTCAAACCTTGAAGATGGCCATGTGAACCACTCCAGTCCCAACCCTTCCTGATATCAAAAATACCTTTGTCCTAGAATGTGATGCTTTTGGGAAAGGAATTGGCATTGTCCTTATGCAAGAGGGTCGGCCTTTGGCCTTTACCAGGAAACAATTGTCCAAGTGAAATTTGGGAAAATCAATCTATGAAAAGAAAATGTGGTCTATTTTGCATGTTGTGTATCTTTGGCACCCTTATATATTGGGGAAACGCTTCCAAATTAAGACATATCATCATAACCTCAAGTATTTTCTGGAACAACGCATTTCCTCCTTAGAGAAAAAAAAATGGATGACTAATCTATTTGGATATGATTATGAGATCATTTACAAGAAAGGCAAAGAAAATTTGGTTGTTGATGCACTTTCCAGAAAATATGAAGATGAAGGGTCCCTTTTTTCTCTCTCCTTGATTGTACCACATTGGCTCCAAGATGTTTGCCAGGAATGGCTACATGATCCCAAAAGTTCGCATCTGATACAACAATTGCAGTCCAATTCTTCAGTTTTCCCAGGGTACTTTTGGCTTAATGATGAGATTTGATACAAAGGCTATTTGTATTTAAGGAAACAGTCAAAACTTAAATCCATGGTAATTTCTAAGCTTCATGCTACACCCACAACTCGACACTCTGGGTTTAGAAAAACCTATGACCGGGTCAAATGTTCTTTTTTCTGGGATGGTATGAAATAAGACATTCTTAATTTTGTGGCTGAATGTGATGTGTTTAAATTCAACAAGGGAGAAACAATTGAATCTACTGGCACACTAAAACCGCTTATGATTGCACCTGCTATTTGGCGGGATATATCTATGGATTTTATTATAGGATTACCTAAATTAGGAAATAAATTAGTCATCATGGTGGTAGTTGATCATCTTTTCAAGTATCCTCATTTTTGTGCTCTTCAACACCCATTTACAACATCCACTATGGCTCAACTTTTCATGGATCAGGTCTTCAAGCTTCATGGCATGCCGCATTCTATTGTTTATGATCACGACCCAAATTTCGCTAGCAATTTTTTGGCAAGAATTGTTCAAGATACAAGGCACCCAATTGCATCTTAGCACATCTTATCATCCCCAGACTGATGATCAAACGGAAGTTGTCAACAAGTGTTTGGAAACATATTTGAGGTGTTTTGCATCAGAAAGGAAAAATCGGTGGGCTCAATGGTTACCACTAGCTGAATGGTGGTACAACACTTTGTACCATACAACTACCCACATGAATCATTTTCAAGTGGTATATGGACAAAATCCACCTTTATTTCTCTCATATTTGTCATGTGTCTCGAAGGTTCACATAGTTGACCAAACGCTTACAGTTCGAGAGGCTATTCTCTGTACCCTAAAAGTGAATTTGGTCATCGCCCAAAATCGCATGAAGCAACAAGCAAATCAAGGTCGTTCTGAACGTCAATTTGCAGAAGGGGATCAGGTTTTTCTTCGACTGCAACCTTACAAGAAAAATTCCCTCAAGGCTGACCATTGTCAGAAAGTGGCGTCCAAATTTTACGGTCCTTATACCATTCTCAAGCGGGTGGTACAAGTGGCCTATCAGTTAGATTTTCCTAGTCATTCTAAGCTCCATCATGTTTTTCATGTTTCCTTCTTAAAGAAGTTGATTGCAACTAAGTTCCAAACTCAAACCAACCTTCTCAAGTTGGACGAATAAGGCTCCATTTGGCTACAACCACAAGCAGTTTTGGACCAACGTGAGCATCGTCTGTGTTAGTGAACCATGAAGGAAGTGTTAGTCCAATGAAAAGAGGCAACTCTAGTAGATGCCACTTGGGAACCAACTACCATTCTGTAGCAATTTTCCCATCTCAAGCCTTGAGGAAAAGGTTGTTTTTAAGGGGGAGGACATGTTAGGGACCTAACCCCTCACGTAGGTAGAATAATATATTTCCATGTAATAAAGGTCAATATTAATAATGCCTAGAAATAAGGAAGAATAAGTCCAATGTAAGAATACCTAATAGAAACTTTCACTTCTAAAATTATCTTCCTCTAGATGGTTCTTTTGATAGATATATTTAGTATAAATAGGAGTCGAGGGTATGAGAACTTTTTTCTTGGATATTATTGTAATAAAGATATGCTTTGTTGGAGGTTTCCCCCTCGAAGAGGCAAGTGAACATTCCTCTCAATAATCAAAGTGCTCTTTCTGGTGTTATTATGGTATCATTTTGGTATTATTGTGGTGTTGTTATGGTTATATTGTTGTTCATCTGCCATTTCCAGCTAATTATTTATGTTCTACATACTATTTTATATCTGGAATATTACAATGTGGATCTTGGAGTAATGAATGATCATGCTTTTGAAATTAAGAATTTGTGCTCTCCAAAAGTGAAAAAATACTCCCAGTATGTGACTAAGTCTCCACAATCTTTTTTTCCTTATTTTCATGATTTCCATCCATCTTCTTATCTCCTTTAAGAAACCTCTCATCTAGGGTGTTTCATAACACATTGTACATGGAAATTTCCAATTCTTCCATCTTCTTTTCCATATGTTTCTGATTTTCATTCATCCTCTTTTCCATATGTTACCAATTGTAATTCATTTCCTTTTTAAGGTATTCCTAAGAATGTGATAAATCCATTGGTTTCAACATACTACCACTCATGTCATCAACTTGGTCCTTTAATTGGGCTAGCCTATTTTCTAAGTCTTTAACTTCCTCGGATGCCATGTTTGATTTTTTATGAGGAGTACCAGTATTATTTCTACTGGAAATGTTTTCCATGTGAGAAAATAATAATGCTCCTCTTTTACCTCTTTATCAAAAATTTTGAATCACTAAAAATAGATCTTATGATAAAAACTTATTCCAATTGTAAGTTATGTACCTTTCAAACCCTTAATTTGGAGTATGTATGGATGGATGACCTTTGTCTTGATATATATCTGAAATTTGAACCCTTATGAGTCTAAAATTTTGTCTTGTAGTACTCTAATATTACTTCTTACACTCCTAAAAATTTCACAACCTAAACCTTAACTAGTAAAACATTTTAGCACAAATATTAAAATGACTTGTTTCAGACTAGTTTTAGAATTGGAATGATAGAAAATCAATGATTAACAATCCAATTCGAGGGGGGAACGTCTGTTTGAAATATATTCAATGTACATGATGAGATGTAATGAGCTAAGATGATCCTAAGACTAGGGCTCCTTGGTGTGTGTGTGTGTGTGTGTGTGTAAGAGACAAAGGGTACAATTATAATGAAAAGGTGCAATGAAAGGCTCTAGCCTACATACAAATATAACTCCATAAATGTAATAATTCAATATCTAGGGCTTAATAAGGGGTTTTATACATAACTTGTAGATTTTTATAGGGATTAACATCATAATCCATCTTGGGTTTTTGTTACAAAATGTTGATGTATTGTTTCTCATTCATTGGTTATGGTGGAATTAGAGTGTATTGATTTAGAGTGAGACAACAACCACATGTAGGAAATGGTATGTGCGTGTGGATAATTATATTTCTTCCATACAATATTGATATGTACCAGAAATATGAGTGGGTAAATAAATAACAGGTTTCAAATTGGGGTTTTTCCTAGAAGCACTTGTTGCCTCACTTCCATTTTTTTTTATGTAGATAGATTTCATGGTTTCTGATGTCAAGTGCTCATTGTTACTTTATGTTTATGATCTAAACAAAGCTATAATGGACATAATTGTGTTTGAGATAATAATAGTCATTGTTTATACTTGAGGGAGTATCCCTTTATCACCATTGGTAATGAGGGATATTGACAACTTTCCTTTTATTTTATTTTAATGTTGGAACTAAGTGTCGAACATTTTAGGAGGCACATATGAAATCTCTATTTATTGTTTTGGGGGACGAAGGACATGATTTGGTTGGAAATAACACTAACTCTACACGGAAAAGGGATGAGAACTCTTATGCATAAAGGGACAAATGAAGACATGATAAGATAAATCAAACCATTGTTAAAAGTTTGAATGTTATAATTATGTAACTCAAATATAAATATGTATATGATGCAATGAAAAATCAATACTTTTATGTGGATCAATATTGAGTTCTACAATATACATTACATAGTAATCATTATGTATGGAATTATGACCTGAATTGGATCTTTATATTGTTTTCATCTATCTCAATGTTTTCAGAGTAGAAATAGTTGGAGGAATAAACTTGCAAGGTCATTTTAGTGGTAGGTCCAAGTTTGGAATATTGGGGTCCAAAACCTTTTGAAGCCATTTTGGGGAATTAAATGACACTTTTTGTGGTTCTGTTGTCTGAAACTTGCATTCACCCCCTTCACGGTGTTCTACACTGTAATACCTTTCCAACGATGAAGATTTTGCGTCAATCAGAGTTTGTATGCAAATTTATGACTCCCACAGGTTCACTTATTGTGTTGACCACCATGGTATGAGAGGATGCCATGTAAACCCCCATTACTAATGCATGTGGGTCTAGCCACATATGTAATTTCAAGAAGGTTCAATACCCTATCACAATTGAGGGTTGAAGAAGTCAAAAACCTACCCCTAGATGGCTATTGAGCTATGTTAAATATTGGGCCACTATAAGGAGAGGGGGTTCCATTCTTTTGCATTGTATCGTGTTCCATAGCTGAGAAGAAACTATGAGAGTGGTATTCGATGAACATAATACATGAGGAGAGGTTTTGTATTATCCATACAATCCACATGTGAAAGGAAACTCTAGAGAGAGTTCCTATTTATTTGTACTTGCATCATTTCTATACCAGAGAAAAGAGAGGAGAGAAACCTTACCTTATAGTTGGGTTTCTCCTGTATTGGGTTTCCTAGTTCATATCTTGTGTTTATTTGTGGATGGTGTGTGTATTTATTTATGTTCTCTATTTTTCACATTTGAACTATTTCATAATTTTTTTTAAGAAGAAAATTGGTAATCAATAGTCTGAGATCTAAAGGAAAAATATCCTTAATAGTAAAGATTATGTTATTGACTAGATTTTTTGTCACGAACTATTCAAGTGGAATATCTGCAACAAATTATAGATCATATTGATACATAATAGGTTTTTCTTTTGGGTATTTGTGGGAATTTGATGGATCGTGGAATCGACTGAAAGAGAAGTCATAGAAACCTTAGCCATGGATGATGAGTTTGTTCATAACAACCCCCGATATCCAACATAAGAGAGATTTGAGAGGTTGGAAGAAAAAGTTTCCAATATTTTCCACAATATGAACCTCCTCATGATGGCTCTAGAAATTAATATTAGATTTTTTAGATATCATGGAGGCTCTAAATCAGAGATCAGATCGAAGGGGAAATTGGGATATTAGGAAGACTTGCGAAAGGAGTCGCATAAATAATCCGTGAAAGACAAGTCGAGTTTCAGTGTTGTTAACCCTTCACATTCCCTATTCAAAATCGAAGATAAAGTGGAGATAAATTCATACCAAGGTGATATCGATGCATTAAAACTTAATTATTGGTTGCAACAACTAGAATTTTATTACAACATTCACCATATAGATTAATAGTGGAATATTTCATTTTCTAGATTGAAGTTAAGGGGATATGCTTTAACATGGTGGGAAATCCATACAAAAACACTTAGGTTGGAGGGTGATCCACAAGTAACTAGGTGGAAGGACCTGAAAAATCTCATCAACTGCCAATTCTACCCTATTAGGTATGTAGAGGAGCAATGGATTTAGTGGAACTACTTCAGGAAGAGGTAGGGGAAGAGTGTACATGAGTACACCACTAAGTTCAAAAGGATTCCATCATGATGGGTATCTCTCCCAAGAACCCACATGCACTCCTCAAGAATCTGGGGTGGTTTACAAAGTCATTTATGTAACAAGGTTATGCTCTTAAATCCAAGAATAGTGCATGAGGTGTGTGTACAAGAACATTACCTAGAAAACATAGGACAAAAGAAGGGGAATCCAAGTGGTTCGAAGCATAAAGAGCACCATAAATATTCCAAAGAGGGGAAGAGGAAGTTGAAAGGTGGAAAGTATAAGAAGATAGAAACCACTACACATCAGTGCAAATATCCCAACAACCATTGCAATCATTTCAACATTGATGGCCACACTGAGGAAATATGTAGGAATCTACATTCATATATGAACCTGAAGAGTCACAAGAAGGAAGGAAAGAAAAATAACCTTCTAGACAAATATTTGAGCAATAAGGTTGAAAGTAGCTCGAATTTGGATGAAAATATTTCCTTCACATCAATGCATAAGGAGGTGAATCTAGGTATCATTCATCACCAGGAAGAGAAGGAGATGACGAAGCTCTTCCACTTCAAGATTCAGATCAGGAAGACCAATATATATGCTCTATTTGACTCTGATTCATAGGATAATATCATAGAAACAAATTTCATCAACAAGCTTGGATTGGAGGTTCACGATCATCCTATCCCCCATCCATTAGGTTAGGTAAACAAGGATGTCAAGATAAACGTAATGAAACAGTGTAAGATTAATTTCTTTTTAATTTTTAATTTTTTTAAACTCAATAAGGAAAGGTTACATGGTACTAGGATAAAGATCCCAACAATCATTTCAATCCTTGCAACATTGATGGACACACCGAGGAAATATGTTGGAAACTACATCTAGATATGAAGCTAAAGAGTCGCAAGAAGGAAGGAAAGAAAAATAAACTTCTAGCCATATATTTCAACAGTGAGGTTGAAATTAGCTCGAATGTGGATGAAACGATTCTCTACACATCAATGCATAAGGAGGTGAATATGAGTATCCTTCATCACCAAGAAGAGAAGGAGACGACCAATCTCTTCCACATCAATATTCAGATCAAGAAGACAAAGATAGATGGTCTATTTGACTCTCGTTCACATGATAATCTCATAGAAACAAATTTCATCAACAACATTGGATTGGAGGTTCACGATCATCCTATCCCATATCCATTGGCTTGGGTAAAAAAGGATGTCGATATAAAGGTAACGAAACAATGTAAGAATAAAAAAATTTAAGTGTTGATTTTATTAATGAAGTGAAATTGGGCATAGTACCCCTTGATGTATGTGGAATAGTGTTTTGAATCCCTTACATGTATGTGAGGGATACAATATTCATGGAGACAACCAAATAGTACTGACTGGTTGAGGATGGGAATTCCTATATCATCAACACACATAAAATAAAGTCAAATATCTCACTAGTAAGTTCTAACCAATACAAGAAGTTCATTATTTCTAGTAAGAAATATGTTTTTTCTTTCTTAAGAGAGAATCATTCGGATGATGAGTCAATGAGAGTGAAGGAATCCATGGAGGGGTGTACTAAAGAGAATAAAAATGAATTGGAGGATTTTCTAAAGGCATTTAAGTGAGTGTTCTAGGATCCTAAAGGGATACCATCTAAGAGGGAAGTGGAGCATGAAATCCAATTATTTCCAGGCTCTCCCTTGCCGAATATTTGGTTGTATAGACATTTTGTTCTATAAGAGAGTGAAGTGAAGAAGCAGTTGGAATAGTTGTTGGAGTGGGGTGTGATTCGACCAAGTAACTCACCGTGTGGGTAACCCATCATAATTGTGCCTAATAAGGATGGGACTTGGAGAATATGTATTGATTACAGGGCATTGAACAATATTACCTTGAATAATTGGTACACTCTGCCAAAGATCGATGATTTGTTGGACGATATGGAGCATGTCAATTACTTCACTAAGATGGATTTGAAATTAGGATATCGCTAGGTACAAGTCAAAGAAGAATATACCTAGAAGATTTCCTTAAAGAAAAGGAATGGTTTGTATGAGTGGTTGGTTATGAAATTCGGTTTATGCAACACACCAACTATATTTATGAGACCAATGAATGATGTTTTAAAACCTTATCTAGATTCATTTGTTATTTTTTATTTGGATGATATACTAGTTTATAGTGTTATCTGGGAGGAGCGCATCTCACATCTTATGAAAGTTTTAGAGACTCTAAAGAAGCACCAACTGCTAGCTAATCTCAAGAAATGTGTTTTTTTCTCAGTAGTATTTTGTGTGTGATTGGTGGAAAGGATCTCAAGATAAATATTCAAATATGGAGGCCAGCATGAAATAGCCATTTCCTACAAATTTCATTGAATTTAGGATTTTTGTTTGGGCAACACAATACTTGCAAAAGTTTGTAGCTTCATTTTCAATGGTAGTTGCACCACTCCATGCCATAATATCCAATGGTAAGAGTTTCTAGTGGGGGAAGAATCATAAGAATGTCTTTGATGAGATGAAAAGAAAGATCAGTTAAGCACCATTTCTCATGCTACCAAACTTGAAAAATCCCTTCGAAGTGGAGACAAATGCAAGTGGGTATTCCATGGGAGTTGTTTTGATGCAAGGAGGAAGGTCAGTATGCCATCATTCTGAAGTGTTTCATGGGGTGGTTCTCAAATACCCTAACTATGACAAGAAACTCTATGGACTAGTACAAGTTCTCAAATAGTGGAATGACACTCTAATGGGAAAGGAGACCATCATCCACATAGATCACTAGCCACTACAGTATTTGCAGGCCCAAAGTAAGCTACAACAAACCAAGAATTACAAGTGTATAGGTTTTCTACAACAATTTCATCTAGTCATCAAATATAATAAGGGTAGCAAAAATAAGTTGGAAAACATGCTTTCATGGCCACCAACATCCAAGGTTACAACTTTGAGAACTATGATGAACATAGACCCTTTTACCAATAATGCATACAAAGAGGCATACGCAGAAGATGAGGACTTGAAGGAGGTGTTTCAACAACTACAAGGAAAACTTCATATAGAAGAAGGTGATGACAAGGTTGACTATGATTTCTAGAATGGTTTACTCTAGAAGTTTGACAAGCTCCGTGCTCCTAAAGGTGAACGATTGCAACTTATTAGAGAGTCTCACACCTCCAATGTTGTAGGACATTTTGGTGTTGTGAAGACAATTGTGAACTTACAAAGGTATGTATATTGGCCCAAAATGAAAGAATATGTAGTACAATATATTATAGGATGTATACCTTTTTGTACTGGCAATCCTAATAACAAGAAGAACGGTCTATACCATCCCTTAAATGTACCCACTCGACCTTGGAAAGAATTTCCATGGATTTTGTTGGAGGTTTACCAACCACACAAAAGAGACATGATTATTTATTTGTCGTAGTTGATAGGTTCAAAAAAATTTGCATTCTCATGCCTTGTAAAAATACATCAAGGGACAATAAGCAACAAAGGTGTTCTTTCAAGAACAAGTCAGGTTTCACTTTGGGATACCAAGGAGCATCATCTCAGATAGGGATAACATAATTCTGAGTTCATTTTGGACTACATTGAGGGAGAAGATAGACACTAAGTTGAAGAGGTCTACAACATTCCATCCATAGAAAATTGGGCAAACAAAAGTAGTTAATGGGAATTTGGTCTAGATTTTGAGGGGTTACAATCAGAATCATCTGAAGAACTGGGATGGAAATATGATCTAAATACAACACTCTTATAACATAGTGGTCCACACATATACTGTTAAGTTACCTTTTGAAACTTGTTTTGGATGTTTTCCACCTTCAGCCTTATATGTTGTATATGGACAACAAGGAGGAGTGAGTGATGACTTCAAAGGAGATGAATTAATGGTAGAATTTTTTTTTGAGAAGATTAGGAAGATCCATTTGCAAGTACAAGAGGCACTAACGAAGTCACAAGAAAAGTATCAGGCTAGACATGACCAATGCAGAATAGAGAGAACATTTAGTGTGGGAGACAGAGTATGGTTACAACTCAATAAGGAAAGGTTACAAGGTCCTAGTAAGAAGATCAAGGCTCTCTGGTATGGTCCTTTTGAGGTATTGGAAAAGGTGAGAGATAATGCCTACATACTTATTCTACCCCCATTCATGCACATTTCCTCAATAGTGAATGTGGATAATATCAAAATCTATGAGCCTTTGAATTTGGATCAGGAGGAAGAGTAGGTCCTACCTTCCATAGAGGACATAACACCAGATGCTCAGGAAAAGTTAGCAAAGGTCACAGTTTTGCAGAAGTGGTCTAGAAATACAAGACAAGGGTAGCATGACCTTTGGCAGATTAGGTTGAAAGGACAACTTCCAGGAAAAGAAAAGTGGTACTCCACGGATAAGGCAGAGGAAAATTGTCCTCACCTCATTCAGTAAATATTTTGGGGACCAAAATCCTCCCTAAATGGGGAGGTATGATCTGGATTGGATCATTATATTGCTTCTCATCTATCTCGATGCCTTAAGAGTGGCAGATCCCATTTTTGAAAATTGGGGTATGAAACCTTCCTCAACCATTTTAAGGCATTAAATGGTGATTTTTAGGGTTCTAGTGTCTGAAACTTGTGCACACCCCCTTCACAGTGTTCTACACTCTAAGAGATTTCCAATGGTGCAAATTGTGAATCAATTTGAGTTCGTATGAAAAAAGTATTCCTCTTGCAAGTTGACCTATCGTGTTGAACACCATGGTATGAGTGGATGCCACGTCATCCCCCATTACCCATGTATATGGGGCTAGCCACATATGTAATTTCAAGATGATTCTATAAGGTTCAAAACCCTAACACAATTGAGGGTTGGGGAAGTCAAAAACCTACCCCTAGATGGCTATAGGGTTATGTTACATACCAAACCACTAGGAGAGGGGGTTCCATTCTTTTTCATTCTAGATCTTGTTCCATAGCTGAGAAAAACATCTAATAGTGATATTCCATGATCATAACGGAGGAGGAGAGATTATATAGAAACCATATGCCATAGGTCAAAGGAAACTCCACAAAGAGTGTCTTTTTTTTTGTACTTGCATCATTTCTACACTAGAGAAAAGAGAGCAAAACAACCCCACCTTCTAGTTGAGTTTTCTCTCGTATTGAATTTCTTAGGTTATATATATTTTTTATTTGTGGATGGTGTGTGTATTTATTTCAACTATTTCATAATTTTTTTTAAGAAGAAAACCAGTAATCAAGAATTTGTGATTTAAAGAAAAAATAACCTTATTAGTAAATATTTATATTTATTACATATAAACTATGTCCACAACAATTTACAAATCCTGACACAATGTCCAAATTTAAGTGATAATTTTTTTTTTTAATAACCCTCTTTTGCAACTTCTAATATGACCAAATAATCTCATTTCTCACATATTTCGAGAATAATAAGAGCAATTAGCACAAGTGATAAAACAAGGAAATCAATATTGAATGTTCGTCCTTAAATTCCATAGATTATATTTCAAAGTACTTAAGGCACTAATTTCAATCTTACTTTCTATTTTATAAAAGGGGTAGTCGAGAGTCGTCTTTGGTTTCTCTATTCATACAAGCAACACAACGTTATCATGAACTGATGTTGAAACTTTTAAAAGTAGATTGTATATGAGAGTTCTTTAAATGTTAATTAAAATTATTTATGTATTTATAATTTAATAAATAATGTATTTATAAAATTAGTTGATGTGGAAATTATAATTTTAATAATTTAAATAGTTTTAAAAAATTAAAAAATAATCAAAGTTTAAAAAAAAAAAATTAATTAACTATTAAGTTTTAACTTATTAAAATATATATATATATATATATATATGAGTTACTATTTTTTGTTGTTCAAAAATTATTTTAGAATATAGAAATAAATTATTTTTTGTTGTTCAAAAACTATTTTAGAATATAGAAATAAATTTAACATGTTAAAAAAATTGTAGGACATTAAGATTATATAGAAATAATCATTCAAATTTACAAATCTAACAATTTCTAGTAGGATTTAAAACAAATATATCCAAAAAAAAATCATCATTCAGTATAACATTTAACCTACTATCAAATCTTATACTCTCACAAAAACTAACCCCATTCAAACCTCAAATCTTATACTCTCACAAAAACTAACCCCATTCAAACCCCTGTTTTAAAGCTTATACTCTTTGGATTTAAGTAGCAACTCTATATATTTTGTTGAGATTTGTGGATCATGGATATAAGAAAAAACCAGATCATAAGTATAATAGAGATTTGAGAAGCTGTCTTACATAGAAAACCTAAACAGACGTGGATTAGACCTGGCCACACGCAGAATCCTCTTAAATGACGTTTTTAAATAATATTAAAGTCATACGCTTACTATAAGATTTCCGAGTGTGAATTGACAGGGAACGAATCTGGATTATACCAAACCCATCGACAATATCATCATACCTCCGACCATTTTCAAAAGGATGAAGCGACATTACTCGGAAACCGGGAAAATTTCGTTGAGCAATGAAGCTGCCCAGGCTAGGTGGTAATAGAACTGAATTTCCAATATTATAATGAGAAAATCTATTTGAAAACCGCTTATAATTCGAAATCGAAACACATAGATACCACGTTTATGTTCATGTCGTTTTCTGTTTGTAAACGTCGACGTGGAATTTGTGAACTCTAACGAAAACCATATAAGACTTTTGACATTTGTCTCGGTAGATAATCAGCCAACGAACAGGAAATTAGGTACGTGCTGCCCAACTGTTTTTGTACTAATCTTACACGGACGGTGCAACTACCAAAGAAAATCTGGAGTCCGATAAGCCACTATATATATAACCCACTCTTCCTGCAGAAACAACAAAGTTAGACACATATACATTGTCTGTATAATCGAATATCTTTGAATATCATGGCGTTTTCTGTACCGCCAATTACTGTCCTAGGTCTTCTCTTAAGCTACTCGGCTTTGGCTGGTGCGACCACTTATGGAGGCCAAGGAAAGGCCTCATCTGTCGTGATTGTGGGCAAAGTATTCTGTGATACATGCCTGGAGCACAGGCTTTCTGAAAATAGCTATGTTATATCCGGTATGATATCATTTCGTTTTAATATTCGTTTTATTTTCTATAATAAATAGACGAGTGTAAATGTACTGATTATGAATGGTTCCTTTCTCTTTCTGATGAACGAACAGGTGCTTCGATAGCTGTGGAATGTAGCATTAACAGGAAGATGATGACCATATCTTCTCTGGGAGAGACGGACGAAAATGGAGAATTCAAGGTGGAGCTTCCCTCCAATATTTTTCAGTCTGCCGATCAATTGAGCAATTGTTGGGTGAGGCCTCGAAACAGCCCGGACGACTCGTGCAGGATTCCCACGACATCTGCGCCATCACAGCTTATGCTAGAGTCAGATTCCAGTGGACTTGTAACGTACAGTGCAGGTTCGTTTAGTTACCGCCACGAAACTGTGCCTCCGTCGTGTTACAGTGAAGATTTCTTGACAATGATAAAACGTCGAGCGATGGTCGAGGATGTTGATCAATCTTCCAAAGCTAGCCAACAAACTCCCACAATTCCTTCGTTGCCTCAGTTTCCACCTGCTACCCTTCCCAGTGTCCCCACTTTTCCCAAGTTCAGTATTCCTCCACTGCCCAGTGTTCCTCCTCTCCCCAAAGCTCCTCTTCTGCCCAGCATTCCTTCTCTCCCCAAAATCTCTCCGCTGCCCAGTGCTTCTCCTCTCCCCAAAATCTCTCCGCTTCCTCAGTTCAGTGTACCTCCTGTTTCCAAAACTCCTCTGCTGCCTAGTGCTCCTCCTCTCCCCAAAACTCCTCTGCTGCCCAGTGTTCCTCCTCTCCCCAGAATCTCCCCGCTGCCCAGTGCTCCCCCTCTACCCAAAATCTCTCCGCTGCCTCAGTTCAGTGTACCTCCTCTCCCAAAAATCTCTCCGCTGCCCAGTGCTCCTCCTCTCCCAAAAATCTCTCCACTGCCTCAGTTCAGCGTACCGCCTCTCCCCAAAATTGCTCCTCTGCCCAGTGCTCCTCCTCTACCCAAAATTCCCACGCTGCCTCCGTTGACTGTTCCTCCATTTCCAAAACCGACCATTCCAGGCTCTCCTCCTTTCCCACAAATTCCAAACTTCCAATCCCCGCCGATCCCATTCCTCCCCCCACCACCTCCTAGTCACTAGCAGAGCCATTGATTTTTGAGTTCTCCGCAGTATTCTTTGATTCATAGATATTGGTTGTATTGATGGATGGTGCTTATACATTCTTCGTTCTTTGATTATGTCATATCACTTATAAAGGTCTGTGTTCAGACTCTGAGCTTTTCAGGGATGGTAGTTTAATATGCATTTGTAGGAGCGATCCATTTTGTGTTTGACAATAAGATGATTATAGAGCTATGCTTTCGTTGTTAAAGACGCTCATTTTCTACGGTGATTTCAGCTATGCTTTCATTGTTAATAAAGATGCTCATTTTTTACAGAATTCCAACAGTGAATTGTAATGCTTTCTCTAGGTCAAATTAACGCTAATGCGGCGTAAAATGCATATATAGTGTCAATAGACTTTATCTTACTACCTTTATTCTTTTCGAGATATTTTCTATAATCAAATTATTCACTAACACCTACATTTTCTAAATAGCATCACCGACTTATAAACACTCGAAAATATTTTTTCATTAATCAAGTTTGCCACAATATTATATAAAAAGAATAATGATTAATTAATCACATATGAAATTATAAAAAAAATAATTGAATAATTTAATTATTTTATTAAACAAAAATGAAATAATTTAATTTTGTTTTCAATATTCATGATTAAATAATTAAATATTATTTTGAATATATATATATATATATATATATATGAAATTAATTTTTTATTTACAAGCTCAATTGGAACTATAGCATTGAGAAAAGGATAAATGGAGGGTGAAAAGTTTATTATGAACTTGAAAATAATTGTAAATTAGTAGACCTTTGGCTAAGGGATAAGAAAAAGGTATCCTCCTCATATTAGGTACTTAATGTACAAGAAAAAGATAAAGAATTGCTTCAAAATCCAATAGAAATCACCAACAACATAAGAGGGGATGGCATAGTGATGCCAAGTCTTGGCTAAATCATTGGGGAATAAAGGAAGAATTTATTCTGAGGGATATTGATGATATTAAAAATACCATTAAAACTATAATTAAGAAGATTCATTGGTGTGATAAACAATTGGAGGATGAAAGAAAATTAAGATACTATAAATGAAGATCAAAAGTATCTTTCTATGTTGACTAACATAAGGAACAAAATCAATATTGTTAAAATAAGAGCTAACTCACAACAACTGGACACTGAAACTAGGCATTGAACAATTCTAAAAAAATCACGGCATGAAAGAATCTATCACCTTTGTGACACTCAAAGGCTCGAAGATAAAAATCACTTTCTCCAAGAATGCCCAGTTTCTCCTAACTTTCTAAACCATCAAAACTACAGTGATCTTGAAACACTTTTCCCAATATTTTTCGAGCATCTAAATAACATAACATCATTATATAATATGAAACTTAACTTTTTTTATAACCTTCAAATTTATTCTTGTTATTATTTTGTGTGTTAAATTTTAATTTATTTGAAATATTTTTCATTCTATTTATAATACTTATAAATTAATCATGGTCACATTTATTTTTAATTTGGCACAGTAATAACACATGATGACACCTTAACAAGTAAAAAAACATGGTATTTTTTTTAAGTTTTGACAATAAATATGATAACCGTGATACTCTATGATTTTAAATCACTTATGTAGCTTGTGTGTGTTAGAATTCATGAATAATTTAGGGATTGGTTTGGAGTTGGTTGAAGATTTGTAGGAGTTGTTGAGATATTCTCTCAACCTCCATAGCTATGTTTGGGGTAAGTTGAATCTGAGTTCAACTATATATGTACGTATGTATGTGTGCAATATGATAAGGTAATTGTGTGTGAATACTGTGTGCCTCTGCTCTCATGAATTTTAACATGGTATTAGAGCCTGGTCTGGCTTGATTCCCTCACGGGAAGGCCAGGAGAATGTGAGAGTTGTAGGTGAGAGTCTTGCTGCATTGCTGTGTGGAGGAGGTCGTTGTTCATGAGCTGTGCAATCCGCTGAAATTTGGGAGTCTGCTCCATTGTACATATGTAGGATTGAAGCTTGTATTAACTCATTGATAGAGCATCGGTTTATTGGAGTGCTACGACTGTGTGAGGAGTCACCATAGCAGTTTTGTTTCCATTTTAGTGCTGCCCGTTTGGGTTTGGCATCAATGAGCTGCTACAGCAAAAGAAGAGCCGTCAGCTAAAGGAAGAATCCCTGCCATCTGAGCAATCTGAAAAGAAAGCCTTCTCGTAAACTTCTTCCTTCATCGTCAGATCGCAAGGGTTTGACAAGGGTACGCAAGGAGCCCAGATTGCTGAAGCATCTGCTAAGCGTTGTCAAACTCTACGTTGTCTTGCTGAAAGCCGTGAAAGAAGTCACCATTGCTACGAGAGAACTGCTGGAGGTTTTATGTATTCAATCGTTGCCAATGTTTGCTAGAATTAGAAAGTCGTGAACGGAAGATTGCTACCGACGAGAAGAATAGGAGCCTGCCGTGATCTGTTGTGATCTACACAGAGGAAATAATGCTGCCATATCTATTGATTGCAGAGAAATTGTGTCAGCATGAAGAAAATTCAGCGTGGAAGAGGAGTTTTCATTTCCAGAGATCTGCGCAAAAGAGTTATAGTATTCGGCACTGAGCCATCTGGATTGGCCATTGCAACATGTCAATCAGTCGTGGAGTTTTGTTGTTTTGAGTATGTTTATGTTGAGATTTTTTTATATATTTATGTGTTTATGTAAAAGAAAGTAGGAACTCTTGTATCTTGATATAAGTTGGCAACCCCGGTTTCAAGAACAACTGTTCTTATTGGAAGTCACCTTGTATAATTAAATGTTGAGGACATTCTGTATCCAAACTTCTCTTCTAGACACTGAAGGATAGCCGAAAGCAAAAATCCGACATATGGAGGCATGTTCATAGAATGCATCAATAATTGACATCTTTTATCACGGAAGCCCCGATGAGCCGAGTTGTCAAATTGTCCATTGTACAAGTTCATGAATGATGGTCTGAAGCATTTATGCTTTAAATGAGTTGAATGGTAAGCTCGAAGAAGAGAAAGAGAAAGAGCGTTGTCCAGAGGCATCAGAGTGGGTGTAGGAGCTAATGAAGACCAAATCAGACAGAGATCTATGTTGTGAATTGTAATATGTGGTTTATTTGTAATGTAATCATTAAGGGAGGGTGTTAGAATTAATGATTAATTTAGGGATTGGTTTGGAGTTGGTTGAAGATTTGTAGGAGTTGTTGAGATATTCTCTCAACCTCCATAGCTATGTTTGGGGTAATTTGAATCTGAGTTCAACTATATATGTACATATGTATGTGTGCAATATGATAAGGTAATTGTGTGTGAATACTGTGTGCCTCTGCTCTCATGAATTTTAATAGTGTGGTACTTGTATATAAAATCACTTTTGTAGCTTGTGTGGTCCTTGTATATAAAATCACTTTTGTAACTTGTGTGGTTATTGTATATTCCATGTTGTCAATGATATGTCCGACAAAAAGAGTAGCTACTCAAGTCAGGTCATGTTGTCAATGATATGTCCAACGAAAAGAGTAGCTGCTCAAGTCAGGTCATGTCAAAGTTATAAAGTTATGAAGGAGAGAAAAAGGTGATGAATATAACTTACATCTATAATATAAGAAAAACATAACAAGAGATCTTAACAATAAATTAAAATGATAACTAAATAATTTTATTAACTTAAAAAATAAAAAAAACTTTTGAATATAGAAAATGTTAAATAAACATAATTTTGTAGTATTTTTAAGAAACCCTTTGAATATAGAAAATGTTTAATAAATTCAATTTTGTAATGTTTGTTTTTGATGGAAAAATGCATGCAATACATCATACTACAAAATATATAGAAAATGATTATATAAATAATCAATACATAAAATTACATAAGTATATCTATAAATTAAAGGTGCGAAGGGATTTAAACTTGAGCAAGTATCTTGGTTCAACATAATCCATAGCTAAAAAAATGATAGGGGCCTAACCTCCCTAACCCCTCACATAGATAGAGTAATACATTTTCCATGTAATAAAGGCTTACATTATTCAATAAGGCCTATTTAATAAATATGGACAAGTCAATATAAGAAGACCTGATAGAAGCTTTCGCTTCTAGAAAGATCTTCCTCTAGAATTTTCTTCAGAAGATAAAATTAGTATAAATAAGATTATGAGGTACGAGAAATATTTGTATTGAGAATTATTGTAATAGAGCTCTACTATGTTGGAGGTTTCCCCCTCAAAGAGGCAAGTGAACATTGATTTCTTTGAATAAATGTACTATTTATGGTATCACTATTCTCAATATTTTGTTGTTCCATTGATATGTGTTGAATATTCTTGTTTCTACATAATATATTACATCTGGTACCTTACAAGTACTATTAGAGCACTTTCTTTGGCAAGAATTGTGGGTAAAATTATTTCTAGGGTCAGCGGGTAAAACTGTGGTGGAGAAAGCTACACACAGAAGATACAGATGGTTCATGAGGTTGCCTAGAAACCAATGTTTCTCCCTTGTTGGAAACCTTTGAAACCCATGTTGGTACCCCTTGAGTAGTACCACATAAGACATAATTTGTACATAGCCATCACTCCCACGTACTGAAAGGTATATTGGGATTCCCCTAGGTCTCTTGAAACCATCCCTACATCAAATGATTGACCGCCTAGCTACTATAGTGCCATTGAGAAAAACACTCAGGAAGATACTCATGATGCCCATGGACAAACACATTTTTGTGGTATGTGTAAGAATTATAATATTTCTCTTTAATACTATAAAATATTTTAATGTTTTCATTGTGTATGTTTACTTTTTAAATAATCTCATCGTATAATTGACATTAATCCATTTGTTGCAGGTCTTCAAACAATGGGTAAATTTGCATGTCCAGTTTGTGGCCCTAAGATGAAGTATAGTCATTCAAAAAGTTTAGGAAAGATGGTGTTTGATGAGTATAGGCACCTTCTTCCTAAGAACCATAGGTATCGTACTACTAAAAAACATCTTTTCAATGGGAAAGAAGAGACCGGTTTAAAACCACAAAGAATGACACCTCACCTATGGATGTTGGAATATAATAGAAATCGTCAAGGTACTTAATTTCATAATGTATCATAGATCGTGTAATGTTTTGAATGTTTACTTTAATCATTGAATTTATTTTACCCTATTTGATAATTATTTTTGTGATTTCTTTTATGCTTCATGAAGGCCGCAATCATCGTGAAGGTATTAATAATGGGCTTCCACGAGGAATGAAATCTTATCCCGCTCAATTCATGATGTTTCCCTACTATGAGGAGCTAAAAATAACTCATTTGTTTGATACAATGCATATCGGGAAGAATCTGACTGAAACGTTATGGCAAATCATAGATGGTAGGAGGAACAAAGACAAAATTGTCAAAATTTGTACTCACATTCATGAAGCCAATCATGCAATGCGAAGTGTGATTCGATATTCAAATAGATTAGATGGAGTACTTGACCGAAATAACCTTCCATGGTTATTAACAGAGAAACAAAGCAATGATGCAAAAGAGGTCATTCAAAGAATTAAATTTCCCACGGGTTTTGCTTCAAACATAAAAAATATATATTAATGAAGAAAGGCGAATTTGGTGGGGTAAAAACACATGATTGGCATATCTTCATTAAGGTAATAATTTTGGTATACATATTTATATATATTGACCTTGTAGATCTTTTTTTTTTGCTTGTCTACTTTGGTCGAAACAAATAATGATTCATTTTGTTGTTACAGTATGTTCTACCGCTATCTCTCCCAAACAACCTTGACAACAACGTTAAACAAGTTATATATGATCTTGGAAAATACATGAGGTAAGACGTAGTTTTGATTTATATGAAAAATGTTCTTTCAAATTATTGTTGTACTTAATGACACGTGTTTTACTTGTAATGTAATGTAATATATTATATTATGTTATGTTGAAACATGTTATTTTATTGTGTCATGATGTCATGTAGATGGTTGTCATTGAAAGAAATCCATGAAGATGATATAAAGTATTGTAAGAGAGAAATTCCTTGTCTAATGTGTGAAATGCAAAAGTATATACCTCCTACATTTTTCAATGCACAAGAACACTACCTCATACACCAAGTTGAGGAGATTGAAGTTTGTGGACCTGTTCACACAAGGTCAATGTGGATGGTGGAGAGGCACTTGAAATCATTGAAGGCGTTGGTTAGACAAAGAGCACATCCTGAGGGTTCTATGGTGGAGGGATATATGGTATATCAATCCATGGTGTATATTAGTCAGTATATTCCTAAATTAGTAGTGCCAACTATGCATGTAGTGGATCACATTTGGGATGTGAACTCCATCAAAAAATTTGAAGATCATGAGCATCTGTTGGGGAGAGGTAGAATGAAAAAAATGAGAGGTAATATATTGATAATTGTGAAAATTTATATTAATAATACATATAAAGTTCCATTTTTTTGTATATGATCATACTCATTAATATATTAATATGATTTATTTCATAAATTATAAATATTTATAATTACCTTCATATTGTACGTTATAACTAATATTTAATATTGGTGAATTATGTTTTCTTGATTCAGTTGCTCTAGAGTGGGATGCACTGCATTTAAACATTTCAAACAATCTTGACTAGATGAATGTATGGATTGAAAGATGTAAACAACATAATGGAGGTAGGTTATCATGGCAACGATTGTCTGAATTGGTTAGATAAGATCGTCGTAATGGAGATGCCAATGTTACGCAGAGGGAAATTGATCTAACATATGGTTTGAAAGATGGACAGGTAAGCAATTTCACCCATTTTATTCAGTTATTTTATATTATACTAATGTGACTACATGTGTACTATATTTTTCAGATACTTTTGAAGTTATATAAATAATGTTAATTTATTAATTGACAATGCATCTTTTACATATCTGACATATTGCAGTTGAAACACCACAAGGCTATGTGGTGCAATGGTCGTAAATTTCACATCAAACAATTGGATGAAACAAGGAAAACTTCTAATAGTGGGATAACTATAGTATTCCAGGTTACTAATGTTTCCTCTAGTAGTGACAGACATCCATGAGAGTCTGAAAATAGATAGTATGGGTATTTAAATGATATACATGAGTGTGACTTGAATTCCTTCAAATTAGTTATGTTTGATGTCAAATGGTATAGGTTACGAATGCATGAACATGATGAGAAAAGAACGGTTATTCAACATGCCAACATATTTCCAATGATTTAAACAATGATGTTTAAAAGAGGACATGATCGCTATGTTTTTCCAACCCAATGTGAACAGGTCTTTTACTCAAATGTTCCAGGTGAAAAGGATTGGTCATTTGTTGTTAGCTATGATCCAAAAGGAAGGCCAATTAAGTATACTCATTTACAGGAATAAGATGATATTGAAGATCAAGAAGATGATTTGACAAAATATCAAACAGAGCCAGAAGACCATGGAGAGTCGACAAATGAAGAAGACGAAGAAGATCGTGATCTAGGCATATGAGACAATATTGAAATTCTTGATGATGATGTTGATGAAAATATGCATGAAAATGGCATTGATGACAATGATGATATCATCAATCATTTTAACATCATTTAAGAACCAGATTATGATACATATGTCAAATTCAATGAAGAAGATCAAGATAGAGAATAAGGACGATTACACAAATGTTGAGGTTGGATTAGGTATGTGACTATATAATATTTTAATTTGTATGCATTATTCTCTTAAAATAATTTACTTTTAATGTCATGGGTTAATTACATGTTTTTAAGTTTTATGCAACGTTTTTATATCCTAGGTTACATGTTGTTTAATTATTATTTGAAACCTGAAAATAGTTGTCGATATAGTAAAGTACGTGGTAGAATAAAAATATCATTTAGAAACACATAATTTCATGTACCTTCATTAATTTTTCTTTTTGTAGTTTCTCTGCATGAATCTTAATAGGACGTTGCTTTCGATAATTTTATATTTTATAGATTGGGTTTTGGGGATCAATTGAGAGTGATGTGAGGGGGAGGGGAGGGGCCATGTGATCTTCCAGCTTCACGTGGTTGGCCTTGTTCAGTAGAGGATAAAATATTCTTTATACCAAAAGAAGCTCTTTCATTTTTATACCATCATGATCGTATAAGATTTCATCAGTATTGTTACCTATTTGAATCTTCTTAGAATTGAGATTCATTACATAATCGTTGAAAAAAGATAAAAGACTTATGTATGCACTAAAATTTGTCATGGATAGAATATTGGCATGCCTTAACGATATGGGAGGGTTTTTGGACTCAAATTTGAGTGACACAGCCACTTTCTTCCATCATCAATTCATCATGGAAACCATAAACCCTATTTCATATGTTCTAGTAGATATGTTAATGATTCCAAGTTTCATATTTGTATTTGACTGAAGGTCCAACTAGTGTGCAAAGTATCAAATTGATATTTCAAGTTGATAAACCAAATATGAAATGAATCCAAGCATCATTTGATAT
>ML813188.1:80689-91278 GCA_009831015.1 Picea engelmannii
CATATGTTCTAGTAGATATGTTAATGATTCCAAGTTTCATATTTGTATTTGACTGAAGGTCCAACTAGTGTGCAAAGTATCAAATTGATATTTCAAGTTGATAAACCAAATATGAAATGAATCCAAGCATCATTTGATATCGTGGCAAGAGAGACGAATGTAAATAATCTTGTGATGAATTTTCTATACTATCGACGAAAAAAGTTCATTGATAATTTTATGCCATTAGTATGTAATTTTGTACAAAAATAATGGATCTTTGGGACTACACCATGGTCAAGGAACTAGGAACGATGAACGAGGAATAAAAATTGCACGAGGACTAGACATCGACAACATGGACCTGCGAATGGGGCCAACATTGACAGTTTTTCAAACAGTTTTGTATGCACTGAAATTTGTCATGGATAGACTATTTGCATGCCTTAACAATATGGGAGGGTTTTTGGACTCAAATTTGATTGACAAACCCACTTTCTTTCATCATCAATTCATCATGGAAACCATAAACCCTATTTTTCATATGTTCTAGTAGATATGTTAATGATTCCAAGTTTCATATTTGTATTTGACTGAAGGTCCAGCTAGTGTGCAAAGTATCAAATTGATATTTCAAGTTGATAAACCAAATATGAAATGAATCCAAGCATCATTTGATATCGTTGTAAGAGAGACAAATGTAAATAATCTTGTGACGAATTTGCTATACTATCGACAATTAACCTTCGTCGATAATTTTATGCCATTAATAAGTAATTTTGTAAAAAAATAATGGATCTTGGGGACTACACCATGGTCAAGGAATGCAGAACGAGGAACGATGAAGGAGGAATGAAAATTGCACGAGGACTAGACAGCGGCAACATGGACCTGCGAATGGGGCCAATGTTGAAATTTTTTCAAACAGTTTTTGTAAGCACTAAAATTTTTCATGGATAGACTATTTGTATGCATTAATGATATGGGAGGGTTTTTGGACTTAACTTTCACTGACACACCCACTTTATTCCATCATCAATTCATCATGGAAACCATAAACCCTATTTTTCATATGTTCTAGTAAATATGTTAATGATTCCAAGTTTCATATTTGTATTTGATTGAAGGTCCAACTAGCTTTCAAAGTATAAAATTGATATTTCAAGTTGATAAACCAAATATGAAATGAATCCAAGCATCGTTTGATATCGTCGCAAGAGAGACGAATGCAAATAATATTGTGGCGAATTTTCTATACTATCGACGAAAAATGTTTTTCGATAATTTTATGCCATTAGTATGTAATTTTTCACAACAATAATGAATCTTGGGGACTACACCATGGTCAAGGAATGAGGAATGAAGAATGATGAAGGAGGAATGAAAATTGCACAAGGACTAGACTGGCAACATGGACCTGCGAATGGGGCTAACGTTGAAGATTTTTCAAATAGTTTCTGTAAGCACTGAAATTTGTCTTGGATAGACTATTCACATGCCTTAATGATATGGGAGGGTTTCTGGACTCAAATTTGTCTGACACACCCACTTTCTTCCATCATCAATTCATCATGCAAACCATAAACCCTGTTTTTCATATGTTCTAGTAGATATGTTAATGATTCCAAGTTTCATATTTGTATTTGACTGAAGGTCCAACTAGCTTTCAAAGTCTCAAACTGAGATGTTCAATGTCCATATTTTAATCTAGAGTAGTGTTATTTCATATTTTGATCATCCTAGGGCTTGATAAAAAGTAGATATATATTTCATACTAGTGTGTCAACAACACCATTTTTCTCTCTAGGAACTACTTTGATTGAGAAATCATCAAATAGTTCCATGGTATCCCATATTACATTTCTACATTTTTAACCTTTAATTCTTAGGAACATATGCTCTTTTTACTTTTAATATAATGAGATTATATTCCCCAATTCATTTTAATCATTTTATTCCCATATCAACTGATTTTAATCATTGATATTCAACTTGGTATCTCATCGTTGGTTCCCTATGAAGTGTGACATAAGTACCCTCACAAGTTGAGATGGTTGCATAAGATAAATACATTCGAATATTACCGCCTAAACATGTATCCCAATTTTCGGACAATAACATTCCCCAAGCATTTGGTACATCTATGATTGTCACATCCATCAATACAAAGATGTCTGAATATGCAATTGGATTGACCTTCATATCCTTGATAAGACCACACACCTTGATTTCTCTCTATCCACACCACATACGTTCCAATATGGTTTTGTAGTCGTTATACCTAATTGGTTCATGAATTGCAATGAAATTACATTGGTTGAGGCCCTATAATCCAACATACATTGATGAAGAATAATTTCATTTCGTACCAATGTTATGAAGAAAGGTGCATGACTCATGTTTTTCCTATATTGATGAATGGATTTCAAAATTAAGGGTTGGTCTTTTTTTGCTTCTAGATTAAGATACTTCTTCACCTTTTCCATTTGTGAGGGAATCTTGATTAGCTTTGAAAGGGGAACTAGAACTTCTATCTTAGCTAAAACATTGACTACATTGACATTTAGTTTCACACTATCACTAGTGGTACTTTTGTTAGATGGAAATGAAGTCACTGGACTAGTATTCAAAGGTAGAGGTGGCCTACTCCATGGTTTTCTTTGTGGCTCAGAATCACTGGGTTGTAAAATATATGGTGATTTATTCCTTCGCATGTATTAAATGTATTTACTTTCCTAAGATTTTTTTGGCTTCTTCACCTATAGAGTTCAACATGGTCATCCTCATAAACCTAGCAATGGTAACACTTCTTTTGACAAGATGGTTTTTTTGTTGGATGCTATATATGTAATCAAGGTATTCAATAAAATTTAAACTTTCAAGGCCACTAGAGTCTTAAGCTTATAAACCCCAATATAACCTCCCTATCCCCTACCATCTATAATCGCAATAACCCATATCGCATTACCAACTAATAGAACCCTTGGTATCTATAAAGACATATAATCTCTAATCCTTACACTTTCTATTGCATCTAACTAAAATAATAGTGGATTCCTATACCCTTTGATCCATAACCCTATAACCCATCTCATTCCTAACCCATATGATCCCAACAAAAATAACCACTTCCACGGTACATTATAACCCGTAATATAAGACATAACCACAAAACAAAACCCCCAGAAACTTCATAGCACCTCGTACCAAAGAAACAAAGTTCATATTATAAAAATATCACAATTGGTTTTCACGAAATCTATAATTTGTTTAATTGTGATCAATGGAGGATACCAAAAATATTAGGTCACAATCAACAATGTCCCATTTGCAAGCTAGTCCCTTTAGTCCACTAATATCAATGGTACGAGTTTAGTCATCACAGTGTTGGTTACAAGTCCCATTGCATCCATCATAATCGATTTGTGTTCTTTTTTTTTATGGAACCAAAACTTGGACAATCATTACAAGATTTCAAAGGAAATATTACCAAAGAAACAACTAAGCAAAATTTCTGACACAATGTCTTGTTGAAATGATTTTTATTTTGTTTAATGCTCATTATTAATTAGATACATTGTTTCACCCATAACTAGGATTGTATTTACATCACACTAACATCTAAAATAATATATTATTATGTTTATTATAACATTAAAAGAGAGATTGTCATATTAATTACTACTTTAACATATATATAACAAGCAACTTTGATAGCATCCCAAATGAGACAACATATTAAAACACTAGTATGAGAATTTTGGCATCATAAGTAGAGACCCAAAACATGCCTAACATGCCTCATTTTCCATCTAGATCTCCTTTTGGTCACACAGTTCTCCATAATAAATTAAAATAACTAAACAAATAAAACCGTTGATTAAAGTTTTTAACAAATATTAGTTTTTTAAATGTCAATTATTATTTTATGTTAATAACCTAGATTACATAACCCAACAACCTTTAACAACTCTTGACCTAGTTACCCACAACCTCTAAACCCATTAATATCTAATGTCCCTTAACCCACTAACTCTTGATATACTAACCTACTTGAACTCCAAAACCATTAAGCCTACCCTACTAACCTTTAATTTCCTAAAGCACCAATGCCTAACCCACTAACCCATTAAGAACTAATGCATTAAACCCTAACACATTAACCCCTAACCCACTAAGTTCCCATTATGAACTAATGATCTAAACCCTAATGCACTCATTTACTAACCCCTAACCTTTAAGACACTTACCACTAACTCATTGACACTTACATTACTACATATTAACACTCTAATACCTAATTTGAATGGTTGGGAGGTAGGTCTCTCACTCTCCTCACCCAGGTTCAAATCCACAATGATATTTTGTCTTGTTGTGATAAGGCTAGAAGGGTAGATTCCCCCCAGGAGTGGGACCCCCCTTGTGCGTGTGTCTTCGAACTTCTTGACTCTTGTTATATCATAAGTTTATTGCTAGGCATTGGATTGCAAGTTGTTGGCACTAATCTAGGGGTTATAGTGGAAGCTAGCTAGATTTGAATGTGTGTCTCACCTAGGTAATCCAAGGAAATTACAAATTCCTCTAGTTCTAAAAAAAACACTCTAATGTCTAACCCACTAACCATTAACCTAATACCCATAACCACTAACTCCTAATCCCTAACATACTAACATGTGACCCTTTGACTTCTAATCCCCAACAAATTACCCACTAACCCATAACCCACTAATTCTTGATCCCCTAATGCAGTAGCCCCCTAATACCTAACTCACTAACCCTAAAGATACTAACCCACTAACACATAACCCTAACCCATTAACCATGGATGGAAATTATCCCACTAACCACTAACTGGATGAAAACTAAGACACTAAATCCTAACCCACTAAGCACTAACATAATAAATTATGCCTTACTAACCTATTAAATGATTAATTGAGATTTAAACAATATCCCTAACACACCAACCAATTAATTTTGTATCCCCTAATGATCCCTAAATCAACAAGAGAGCAATCCATAACCCCTAAAACCCAACCACTAATGGTCACTTGTCAGTTAACCCCCAATGAGAACTAATTGACTAACATCTAACCTACTAACTCCTAATGACAATTAATTGACTAACATCTAACCTAGTAATCACTAACCCTGTAAACCAATAACCCCTAATGTTTGTTCAAGTTCGTTTCAATTGGCACGTGACATAAAACGACGTTTCAAAGACTCCAGATTCGTCGCAATGTCAATGACAGAACATTGTAAGAGCGTTAAAACAGTCATCACAAAATGACCCAAATATGCTAGTGTGGCATACTTTTTTGAATTTTGGCTTATTCTAGAGAGTGAACTTGTAGAGCGTGCCCCGCACAGAATGTTGGTTGTATGGATATGAAAATTGTACACATATAACTACTGACTGTACTATAACCAATACATTTGTTCTTATTGAATTTGGATATGTTATGAATAAGTTATGCCATTTTTACCCGAAACACTTGTTTTAGACTAGTTTTAGGACTAGCCACAAACCCTATTTTCCACAGAGTGTACCTCCAAAAATACAACAACCCATAAGCTTAAATGTTTATCAAAACTACTTGGATATGTTTCTTCAATGACCTCCCAATTTCATGGTCTGAATAATTCTAGAAAAAAAGTTATTGAGAAAATGGTGAGATGACTTGTAAATAACATACCTTAGAAAGCATCATCAAAATAATTTATCCTCCCTTGAATTTCAGTCTTCTTTACTTCACCTTCCCTCCGAAATTCGGCTTAGATATCCTTTGGTTACCTCAGTCACTTGTATATATTCAATATGCTAAAATGTGTTTAAAAATGAGAGACCCTTGCCTCTTATTTATACTTTCATGTAGCTTACTCAAGGGGTTACCTTCTAACTATCTTAACTCACTTTCCTTATTTTAGAGCTAACCCACTTCTAACCACTTGTTCACTTAGTAATTTCTCCATTAAATTTATTATTTAAATAATTTCTTTTGTACCAATTTTGACTTATAGTATACTCATCACTTCAGTTTATTATTTAAATTACCTTCTAACCATCTTAACCCACTATCCTTACTTTAGGGCTAACCCACTTCTAACCACTTGTCCACTTAGTAATTTCTCCATTAACTTTATTATTTAAATAATTTATTTTGTATCCACTTTGACTTATAGTACACTCATCACTTCACTTTATTATTTAAATAATTTCTTCTTTGCAACCACTTTGACTACTTTGACCTTTTGGGGCTTCTAGATGACTCATGAGGGTTCTCCAACTTCACATGGACATAACTCTCTAACTTTGAGGAGTTATGCGACATTCCACATGCCACTGTAAATGGCATGAAATGTACTATCCATCTAGAATAGTCTTTCCTACAAATATATCAAAACTCATACCATTATCCATCAAACAAAATTGGGTCCATTACCCAAAACTTTGTGCTACCAGACTTTCTTCAAGGGTTGACATTAATGACAACCAACCTAATTAATCAACAGGCCTCGTCCTCGAAGGAAAAATTGCCTTGTAAATGTGTATTGCAATTTCATAGTAAATATGTATCGTTCATTATAAGGTCGCAGATATGACTATAGAAGTTATGTTAGGGTTTTTTTCCATAAAAGGAAACCCTCTTTTATGAGGGAAATGTATTGTGGCTATGCATTATTGTGAATATTGTATTCTGAGAGAGGAGACTATGAGAGAAAGAAAAGTAATTTACAATGGGTGTGTTGTAGGTTGTATCCCTTCATTTGATGGATAATTAAAACAAAAGGCCTGGAAATTTATTTGGTGGATGTAGCCCACACTGGGTGAATCATGGATATTTGTGTCTCTATTGTATTGTGTATCTTATGTGTTTTATTTCCCCATTTGTTTTTATTTTATTGCTCTGTGATCGTTTTTTTCTAACAAGTTCAAGGTTACATGTCAATGATATAAATGGATATGACATACCTAAGACCTCTAAACCAATCCCCTATAATAAATGTGTTTAAGTATGTAGGTAGAGGTCCACTAGAGACAAGAAATGATAGACCCTATAGAAACTAACATGAGGTGCAACATATCATGAATCAAATGTAGCTAACTAAAAGGGACAATAATGGATGATGAGGCGATCACCGAGAAAGGGACTCAAGGATTTCCTTGGGAAAATCATAAAAAACAAGGATGACTTGTTTAGTCACTATGAAACACCAACTGATAGGGTCAACAATAAGCAATGAAATTTTGATTATAACTTCGAGTGTAAATAGGATTGAAGACCATAAAAGACAAATGAAGATTACAATGGTCAAATATAGGTGCAAGAAAATAATAGATGAATATGGATACATTACAAGAAAATAGATAGGTTCCATGAACAAGTGAAACCAAGTGGTTTGATTCTAGATGAGTGGAATGAATGATGGTAAAGGAAAGTTGTGACCATTGGTGGGCCACTAATGGAAATATACTTGAGGGAATATTGAATGGAGGTATAACATAAAAATGGTCTTCAAGGTATGGATGAGGTGAAGGGAAAATGAAATGTGATGAATCACACCATATCATATACCAATTTGATATAAATCGCTTGTGAGTTCTTAGAAAATACCAATAAAATAAGAAGGAAGCATAAGGATCTCTTTGAGATGTAGACTATATGGACTCCTAATACTAATGGGGAAACAATGGCATGGATTTCAACATGTAGTAGGGTGCTCACTTTGGGAAACCCATGTAGGTGGCATACTGCCACCGAGCAAGGGAGAAATGCAATATGGATGGAATAAAATCCTTTCTTGAGTAGAGCGGGTCCTAATGACATATTTAGAGAATGGAAAAAAATAAAAATAAAATGCAACATATACATGGCGATTGTTATATATATGATAGTTTGAATAAGTATACTTAAAAGTGTGGCCATGATCCTAATGAATAAATAAAAGTAGAAAACAAAAGAATGGGTACTAGGTGAAGCACTTTCACACATGAAACCAATACCACAACATATAAGTGATTACGAAAATAAAATCAATGGTGAAGAAAACACAAACAAGTGATCTCTTAGTATAACAAAAAGAACTTGATGGAAAAAATGGATTTGAAATGAAGTACTTAATCATAAGAAATAAATGGCAACATGTTGAAGTTTTTGGGACAATGAATTCAATGGTGGAGACATCAGTAAACTAAAATAGTGTGAGCACCCATAAGAGAAAAGTGAAAAATTAGGGTTAAATTATTAATAGGGCTTGGAATGAAATTTGAAAATCATTTGTGCATTTTTGGTTTCATGGATCTACCGGTGCCCTATATTTTTGATAGCTCAATGTGGCCAACTCGACTTTTAGATATCAATTTAGTGATCAACAAGTAAGAGGGTATTTACCTCCTCTTTAGTTTTGTCCATTCATTTTCCTAGATTTAGGCTTGTATGAACCTTATAAAATACCATTAGGGTTTATGTAAGGTCATATAGGGTTAGAGGAAACAACAATGCAGGTGCACAACTATTCCATCATCAATTTCCTATGTCACTAAAGGGGTCAACTAGCTAACTACATAAAGTTACCATGCAAATAGTGACATCACATGCAACTATTGAAGTGATAGGTGTGCATTGTGTAGTGTGAATGTAAATACCCCCATGAAAGGACACTTTGCAAATGTTGGATGGAGAATTGTGCAATGTGCAAACCTATGAGGAAAAATTATGCATAGATGGCACAAGAATAAACTATTATATGTGTAGTACTAACGGTGGTTTTTCCCTTTGATTTTGATTGGTAAATGGGACTATTCACTAGAGGGAGACATATTTTAAGGATATATGGAATGATGTGGTTGGGAAACCAGAAGTGGGGAGGCATCTTGCATGGTATGGGTTATTGAAGCTAGTTCAAAACCCATTTATGTTTGCTAATGAGGTGTTATTAAGGAGGATCACTAGGTTTTGGGATCTTGATGAGGAGTGTTTTGATATTTAGGGAAAATGTCTAGAGTTGGCACTACTGGACTTATATTTCATGATTGGTTTTCTTTTCCGTGACGATGTGGGAGATAGTTGGCCCCAACTAGGAGGGGGTAGGACCTTGGAGGAATTGATCAAGGCTCACTGTGAGTGAGGGATGAAAAAGGTTGATGGTGCCATCCCTATTGGTGTGATCTAGTCTAAGGATATGTGATCTATGGTGACCATGGTAGTGAAAATATTGGGATATTATGGCCCACATGTTGTCTTGGGTGGCCATATCTTGATGGGGGAGAGAGTTCTAGAGGGAACACATTTTGGATGGGTCCAAATGTTACTAATTATTCTAAGGAGGAAGTTCATGATTTGTTGGTGACAAAGTGGGGTTAAACTTGGCTTAGGTATAATTTTTTACTCTTTGTGAGAATCACAATGCTTACATCACACCATTTAGTTTGATTGGGAGGGACCTAGGAGCCTAGGATGTAGTGATAGGTGTTATCCACATTTTTGGTTATCGAGATGATACTACGATTATGTCATGATAATGGAAGATCAAACTCTTCATTAAGAACATTTTCCAGAAGAAGGTTACATTTATCATTTTCTCAAAATCATATTTTTGGGAATAGTTCACAGGCTGCATATATACTCTCCTGCGGAAATCCTTAGTTTCTGCATGCTGCATTCAGCTTGACTGCGGACTATCTGCACTGTGTTAATGGTTAGAGTGTGGACATGTTTCTAAAGGAGAAAAATGAATAAGTTCTCGATCCTTCTAGAAGGAATCTTCTAGAAGGATGAGTTGGAGTTCGAATGGTTAGAAAAATACTGACTTTCCAGATATCTTGGGATCATTCCCTATCCAAGTAACTAATCAATCTTCTCCTATATATTGAGGAGATTACTTATGGAAAAGGTTAAGCAAGCATAAACAAGTAACAAGTAATAAGCAAGCAAGCTAGCTAGAGATTGATAGGAGAACTTGTGCAGGACTATATGGAGGATTGAAGCTACAACAGCAAGAGACTACAAGTAATCATATGTGGTTGAACTTCTTCATGCATGAGCAAGTGTGTGTGTCAGAGCTAGAAGCCATCGAAAGGAGATCTATGACATCAAGGCTCATGTTGTATATTTCTCTTTCAGTTAATGCAATATATGAATATGTCCCTTTCCCATAATGATGATGTCATCTTATTACATGATTCCTTGATCACATGTATAGACTAGATATTGAATATATTAATGCCTTTGCTATGATTGGTTTGTGTTGTTGTGATTGGACGACACAAGAGCATCGAAGCAGAACAAGGAACAACAGAGATTAAATGAGAGTGTTCATAAGGTATGTCCATTATCCATTTCTCTTAGTTCATTCAATATCAAGATCTAGGGAAAGAGTAGTATTCTGTTACGGTTTGTTCCAGATCCAGGTGGATCTGGGGAGATTGGTCTATGTCCGCACTCACGAATTTATCCATAAACAAAATTGGCAACTCCACTGGGGAGAAACACCTTTGTCTTTTTGGTTTCTTGAACTTTCTGTGGCCATTTGCTCTTGTTGCCTTTTTCTCCTGATTTGTAAACTTCTGAGTCCTCAGGATACCCTGAGACACCTTCTGGGTTACA
>ML813189.1:0-10933 GCA_009831015.1 Picea engelmannii
TTTGCAACTATCCAATGCTCATGTCTAGCATCCACCTAGAACTGGCTCAATGTGTTCAAAGAAAATAAAATGTTCAGTTGGGTTTTAGCCAAATACATCAATGAGCCAATCAACTGTCGGTATAGGGACAAGTCTACTAGATCAGAATCAAAGTCTCTTAGCTTCTTTAGATCTATCACCACGAGAGTTTCCTTGGACTTGCAATCCATCATCCCAAATTTTTGAAGAATCTTTACAACATACTTCCCTTTCCCTGGGAATATTTCACCACGCTTCTGCTATAATTCTAGTCTCAAATAATAATGCATGAGACCAATATCCTTCATATTAAATTAAGAGGCTAACTCCCTCTTACATTGAATAATGAGAGGCTCTGCACCTGTTAGAAACAAATCATCAACATATAGTAGCAAGATCACAGGTGCATCATTCACAACATTGTAATAAAGGTTTGGATCAACATAGCTCTTGGAAAGTCCAAGTCTCGTCAAGTAACTTCCAATTCATGCATCCCAAGCTCTTGGATCTTGCTTGAGTCCATATAAATCCTTCTTTAATTTGCATACATGGGTTTCTCTCGGGTGTACCTCAAAACCTTGAGGTTGCTCTATGTATACTTCTTCCTCAATTACTCTATTGAGAAAAGAGGTGTTTGCATCCATTTGATGTAAACTCCAACCCATGGATGCTGCAAGAGATATCATGGATCTAATAGAGGTGTATCTGGAAACTGGAGCAACCGTCTCATCATAGTCTTCTCCCTCATGTTGGGAGAACCATCTAGCCACAAATCTTGCCTTGTATTTTATCGATACTCCCATCTACTGCATGCTTTATCTTGTAAACCCATTTTGAAGTGACTACAAACTTTCCTTTAGTTCTAGGAAAATTTTCCCATACATCATTTTTCATGATGAATTGATATTCTTCCATCATATCTTCCTTCCATTCTTTGTTTTTGGCTACTTCTTCAAAGGTGGAAGGTTCTGCATTGAGATGTTCTGGAGAACATGTAGTTTCTTCCTCAGGACCTTCATTTTATTCTTCATCGTTGGGATCCATGGAATCTTATATATATTTCCTGAAGCCTATATTTTCATCACAATTCACATCTATGTTGATTTCAACCTTTTGTTGACCTAGAACATAGATTCTATAAGATTTTGATGATTCACTATATCCAACGAATATTCCCTTATTTCCTGAAGGTTCCAACTTCTTTCTTTTGTTGGGAACATGAATATAATAGGACAACCAAAGATCCTCAATTTTTCAATGCTTGGGTTATTTCTGGAGAAAGCTTCTTCTGGAGTCATGTTCTTCAATATACGATGATAACTTCTATTCTGAACATATACGGATGTCATAACTGCTTCTTCCCATAGAAACATGGATAGATTTTGGTCATTCATCATTGCCTTAACAAATTCTTCAATGGAATGGTTCTTTGACCCTGAAATTTCAACTTTGACGTGAAAATCAAATTTTGACCAAAAGTCAACCTTTGAATTTGAATTTGACTTTGACTAGTCAATCTTTGAATTTAACTTTGACCAAGAATTCAAACTTGACGTTTTTGCTGGTTGAGGGAACTAGAGGGAGCGCTAGGATAGGTCACACTAGAATATCCAAAAATTATGCCAAACGTTTCACTTAAAGTGCCCAAAGAATTAGGTTAGGGTTTGTTGCAACTACAAAATCGGAAACCCTAGTTGCAGGTGCAACTGGTGCTATAACAAGATTGACAAAGAACTGACGATCTACCTTCCAGTGGTTGGACTGTTCGGTAGGTAGTGTGGGCCCATAACCTATTAGAATATTTTTATGTGCTCATTTAACCATAGACAATATTACAATATTGTCACCCAACAATAGGCATGCAACCACCCCCGAGCACCTTAACCTTTGCTAGATAGAATGATTCTGGAAAGGCACACTAGAACCAACATATAAACCTTAACTCAAAAAAGGCTCCAATGATTATGGAGATTGACTGTGAGGAGAAGAAGGCTCCAAAAATCACCGTATAGTTAATTTGACCACTCTTTAGATCATCAGGAAGAGTCAGTAGTGCCACAAGGGCCTACCTAGAAATGATGCAGTAAACAAGCATGTTCTCATGATATCTTGCATAATGAAAAGGAGATACAGATACATGAAATTGATAATCCATACTTTGAAGAGAAGAACATGACTCCACCAGTGGCAAGGCAGATGACCCCACCAAGTACTAGCTCAAAAGGAGCTAGATTTCACAGGGAGTCAACCCTTAGAATCCAGTAGGGAGAAGCAACCTCCCAGTATAGTCCATAAGAGATCATACTTCAGAAGAAGTCAATAGATGCATTGGAAGAAAGTGGATTTGAAGATCATATAGACTCTATAGGAGTCAAGCTTCATAGGGAGCATGCATATTTAGAGTAAGCCTGATCTCAGAGAGAGTCAGTGGATTAGAAACTTTCATTAAGAAAGTATTCCTTCTCAGATTCAGATAGGAGACAAAGACGTCTTCAAGGAATGACATATAGGTTCCATGAGTTGGGGAGGCTAGATCAAAGATTCATCGGCTTCTAGGATATGTGAGATCTCCTGGGAGGATTCCCTTGTCTCGATAGACCTTGTTGTAGTGACATAGGAGGCAACCAGTCAAAAGGTCTGGGATATAGATTTTTCCTCAGTTCTAGAAACCACACGTGTTTTCCATCTATGTGGCACTTATGAGAAACATCATTGATTCAAAGCCTTCCATCGTAGAAGAAGCTGCTAAGAAGAAGGAATGGAAGGATGCCATAATGGAGGAGTATCGGTCCATCATGAAGAATGATGTGTGAGAGGTGGTTATGATACCACAAGGGAAGTCAATAGTGACTTCCAAATTGATCTACAAGATCAAGCATGTTGCAGATAGAAACATAGAAATGTACAAAGATTTATTTGTGGCCCAAGGATTCTCCCAACAAGAGGGAGAATATTATGATGAGACACTTGCTCTAGTAGCCAGAAGAAGTGCACATAGAGAAGCCACAAGATACATGAGAAGGAGTCTCATGTATGCATATTAAAGAAGGTTTTGTATGGGCCTAAGCAGGCACCCAGGACATGATATGCCATATTAGACAATTATTTTATGCGATCAGGGATGGTTTCCCATTGATCCTACATGTGGATGACCTGTTTCTGATAGGAGATGAGAAGCTCATATTTGGGTGCAAGAGGGATCTCGCTTCAGAGTTCGAGATGAAGGATCTGGGTCTGATGCATTTTTTTTGGGGATTGGAGGTATGGCAAAGATCAGATGAGATTTTCCTTAGCCAAGGAAAATATAATGTTGAGATCCTGAAGAAATTTGAGATGATGGACTACAAGTCCATGACCACAACTATGAAGATAAATATGAATCTCTTGAGTGACAAATTTTCATATTTGGTGGATCCCACGATGTACAAACATTTGATTGGATCCTTGATGTACCTGGTTAACACCATGCCATACATATTCTTTGTAGTGAATACCTTGAGTAAACACATAGTTGAACCTAGACAGGTACATTGGATGACAACAAAACATGTGTTGAGGTACCTTCATGATACGGTTGGATATATATTGCGATATTTCTTGGGTGGATACGTAAAGTTGTAGGGATACACAAACTCTGACTGGGCAGGGAGTGCAGTGGATCAGAAGAGTACTTCCAAATGTTTCTTTAGTCTGGGATCATGCATGATCTCATGGTTGATCAGGAAGAAAACATCAGTGACATTCAGTACTTCAGAAGTAGAGTATATCACAGCAATCATGGCAAGCCATGAAGCAGTGTGGCTTCTAAAGTTGCTTGTTGGGATATTTGATCTAGAATTGGAGCCAACTTTGATACATTGTGACAATCAAAGTTGCGTGAATCTTACCAAGAACCCTGTATTCCATGACAGGTATAAGCATGTAGAGATCAAATATCATTAGATTTGGGACATGGTGCATAGAGGAGATATGGATTTCCAGTACATATCCATGGACGAGTAGATAACAAACATCCTTACCAATCCCTTGTCAAGAGTGAAGTATGATTACTTCAGGTACAATCTTGGAGTGTTTCTGAATGTCCACCCTCGTTGAGAGGGAGGTGTGTTGTTTCTTCTCATGTTGGATAACCCCTTTGGCCAAGGGTTCCCTAGATCAGTCACATGAGGTGATTGAGGGGGTAATGCACTGTCAAACCTGCTGAGAGAAGAAATATCACACACATAGTCGTAAGACTATGGCAGAGGCTATGTGACTCCAGACAGTAGCTGTGTACTAATTCGGTGGATGTGTTCCACTAGCAGAGGTTGTGTGAATCCGACCAGTATCTATGTGCTACTTCAATGGATGTGTTCCACTAGTGAAGGTTGTGTGACTTTGGACAGTAGCTGTGTGCTACTTCGACGGAAGTGTTCCACTGGCGGAGGCTGTGTGACTCCGGAAAATAGTTGTTTTCTACTTCAGTGGATGTGTTCAACTGGTGGAGGATGTGTGACTTCAGACAGTAGTTGTGTGCTACTTCAGTGGATGTGTTCCAATGGCAGAGGCTGTGTGACTCCGGACAATAACTGTGTGCTACTTCGGTGGATTTGTTCCACTGGCGAAGGATGTGTGAATCTCACAATAGTTGTGTTCTACTTCAGTGGATGTGTTCCATTGGCGGAGGTTGCGTGAATCTCGATAATAGATGTGTGCTACTACAATGGATGTGTTCCACTAGAAATGACTATGTGTCACTGGACAATAGTTGTGTACTACTTGGCAGCAGTTGTGATATATTGGATGACATTGTAGTAGTTGTGTGTTACTAGCTGATTGTCACAAAGATTACTAGATCATTTGGATGTAGCTATGTGTGCTACCGTTTAATCGCAGAGACTATGACTGATGATTCGAGCTACCAAAGGCATTGTAGTAGCTGTGTGCCTACTAGAAAATTCCAAAATAGTCAGTGGACTACCAAATGAAGACATCGTGAAAGATGTCTCCCTAGCTAAGAGGGAGTTTGGATGTTTTGGTAGTTGCGGGAGGATATTTCCCTCCTAGATGACCTTTCTTAGATGCATAGAATATTTTGGAAGAAAGAGATCCATTGGATAGATGTTGAAATACACTAGAAGAGAAGTCAGCCCAGAAGCATAAATTATAATGAAAAGACACCTTCCCAAAAGAGAATTCGACCTAAATAGAAGGATAAGAAGACCATAAATAGAGGGCTCCTTAGCTCATTTGTTCACTCACTCACACTCTCCCAACTACACAAAAGAAAGGCACAATTTTGGAGGAGGTGATGCAGTGGTTGTAGCTGCACAGTTTAGTATTGCTCAATATTTTGGTATCTCTCTCTTGTGCGCTACTCCTTGAGGAGGTGTGATACCTTTCTATGGTGTTGCTGCTACAGCTGGGGTGGTATTTTTGGTTAAGCTAGCACTTGTGCTAGGGTTTATCTGATTGGACTTGCTTTGTGAACATAATCTATCTAAGAAAGGTTGTTGGGTTTTCCCAGGATAAATATCTTGTGGTCTTTTATGTCTCTTTTTTATGTTTCTATTGCTCAATACATGATATATATGTTAATGGTAACAAAGTAAAATAACACTAGTGTAATGTACCTCAAAAACCACCATAATTTTTTTTTTTATTCCCATGGCATAAATCAATTTCATTTTAAGCTTAGATTGTTAAAAAAAAAACAAGAATGATTCAATTCTGACTGTAAGGGTATTATTACACCCATCTAATCTACTTCGAATAGAATGATTCTGTGGGTAAAAACAAAAAAAAAAAGAAATCCCTCCATGATTTTTGTTCCTTCCCTTATTCCCTGCACCCTTCCAACATACTCAAAGTAAGAGGGCGAAACAAACTTAGCTCGAAGGAGCCTCTGTTGTTCAGAGAGAGAAAAGGATGTCACCCTGAAGTGTTTAGAGCGAGGCAGAGAGAAAAAATGTCTCGTAGGGGTCGAGATCCAGTGGAAAATGCCAAATCCTCCTCGCTAGATATCTTTAGAAGAACGAACGGTGATAAATTGTCTGGAAAAAGACTGAAATCCAATGGATCGTTAGATCCCATAGATCTGTGCAGAAGTTAAGGATGAACTATCAAAAATCAGGAGGGTAATGATCAGATGTCTTTAGAGGAACGAATGGTGGAAATTCATCGAGAAAGTATCGAAATCCCGTGAACCGTCGGATCATAAAGTTCTACGCTGATGTAAGGCTGATCATTCACAAGCTTAGGAAGGTAACAACCATTGGATGAGAAATAGCAAGAGCCGTTGATATCGCTCTTCATATTTCCACCAACTCGAAGCTGCCACGTTGGAGGAGGGGCCCACCAGAGGACCATCCCATTCCAGACCCCACATTTTTACTCAAAAGCCAAAACAAAAAAAACAACACCCAAGAACTCCCGAATCACGAAAATATAGCATATCGGGGTTTTGAGGTTCGGGATTTCATGTTTCGAAGTGACCAAACCACAGCATATACAAACCTATGAAATGCGAAAAGGAACGAGTGGGACCCGCATTTCAAGGTTTTTAGGGTTTCAGACTTCGCGAGTTCCAATGCTCGAACATCAACTCACAACAACCTGCGAAATGAGAAAAGGGATGAGTGGGACCCACATTTTGGGGTTTCAGGGTTTGAAGTTTCGTGAATTCAAAAGCATAACCTCTACACCCCAGAACTCCCAAATCATGAAAAGCAGAAAGAGGAAAGGTGGGACCCCCCTTCGGGATTTCAGGGTTCAGAATCCCATGACTTCAAACACCAACCTTTACACACCAGAACTTCCGAAATTGTGAAAAGTGGAAAGAGGAAAGGTGGGACCCTTAATTTCAGGATTTCAGAACACATGGTGCATAAACACAAATGAAAAACAAAATCCAAAATGCGAAAAAGTGATTAGGGTGTGGGCCCTACAATTTTGGGTTTCGAGGTTTACTAACTCCCGATGCAAAACATTACACGACATCAAACGCCGAATCACGAAGTTACGAAAAAGGAAAGGGGCCCATCCAATATTGGGTTTCGGCATTTGGTAATGCTTGATGCAAGAACAACATACCACAGAAATCGTCGAATCCCGAAATTTGATTGGTTGTGGGGCCACTTTAGGTTTTCGGAGTTTGCAAGAACAAAAGGACTCCACACAGGTTGAACCGATAAACTCCGAAAGGTCAGAAAAGGAAAGGAAACATGAATAGAGTTTACAAATTTTGTTCCCGGAAATATTCATACAGTTGGATTACGGGACTTACAGCATAACCTCCACTCCCAAATATACCAATCTTCAGCATTGATTTTTCTCAGAAAATACAGACAGAAAGAAAAGTGACAATGAATTTAATTTCGCGGGGATTTCTTCCAGAGTTCAACCATGCATAATATTTTCAACTTTCATAACGAATAAAAAGGCCAATTTCTATCGTTTGTTCGGAAAGGGATCACTCGAGATCAGATTTACCATAGGTTCTCATTCAGTGTTTAGGTTTTGGTTTCGATTTAACACATACATTGCATCATATATAAAATCATTTAGATAGAGAATGGAAATCATTTTAGTTCCAATCAAACACATTGCAGCAAAAGAAAAATCATTCAGAACAAAGAAGGAGAAAATTTAACATATCTGAACCAATTTGCGGGAAGACAAGGGAAACAACCACGTTCCTCCCATCCGTAGAACAAGGCAACCAGATCTACTTGCCTGATTCACCCCCTAGCCTGACCATGAATCCATGAGGGAGAATTTGGAAAAAACTCCTCCTCGGCAATGTCCTTCAAATTACAACAGTTATCCTCTTGCCTCACACTTACTCAACAATGCTCATAACAACAAGACAATTTGGTTTCAACAAAACTCCTCTTGCCTCACACTCAATCCATAGTGCTCATAACAACAAGAGAGTTCATAAATCCTTTCCCAGCATACTTGGCAGCATCCTGCCTCCTCGCATATGCTATTTATCCATTTTTGCCCAGGTCTTTTCCCTCCTTTGGGGATTTTCACAGCTTTTCTTAATCCCTGATTTTGAGGGGCTGTCAGTGGCCAAATATTTGATTTTCCACTTGTAATCATCAGCCCAAAGGCAGTTCCAACTTGTTCCCCACTCATGGAGTCATGGTCAACTGATTTTAACATGGTTGTTCCATTTGTCCTCCTGCAGTTAATATAATTATTCTGTTGTGATACAAGTTTCATAGTCAAATAGTTAGTTGGGTCCAACCAGATCTCTGCCCAACAGTCACAATAATTAAATGCAATTATTAAATTCAAAATTCAAAATTTCCATAAATGGCAAAAATTTTCCAGATTCGAATTTGCCAAAAACGAAAATAAATTTCCAGCACATAAAAATATTTATTTTGGGGGGATGTCACATCCTTTCCCCCTTTAGTAAAACACTTTCCTCAGTGTTCGTTCCTTTCCTAGAACAAGATTGGATGATATTTTTTCAAATCTCCCTCCAATTCCCAAGTGGCCTCCTCAGGACTAAAGTGCTTCCATTGCACCTTTACCTGAGTGACAGGTCTGTTCCGAAGTGTTATTTCTCTCCAGTCTAGAATGCATAGGGGTTCCACCTGGAACTCGCCCTCAGGTTCCACCTACACCAAGTTCCAATCAATCATATGAGTAGGGTCATGAATATAATTTTTTAACAAAGAAACGTGAAATACATTATGAATTCTTAGATTAGCTGGAAGTGCAAGCTGATATGCTACGGGTCCAATTCGAGTTAGTATCTCGAAGGGCCCACAAAAAATAGGTGCCATATTGGCACAAATCCCCAATTTCAGCGAGCTTTTTCAGGCTTTGACGTTCAAACAAACATGGTCTCCCACTTGAAATTCCAAGTGTCTTCTTTTCTGATCCGCATAACTCTTTTGTTTGTTCTGTGCTTCATTCAAGTTTTGTTGTTCTTTCTTTACCATGTTCTCCATTTCTTGGAGCATCTCTGGTCCAACCATGAGTCTGTCAGTCGGGTTATCCCAGCTAATTGGAGTTGTACACTTTCTGTCGTACAGTATTTCGAAAGGGCTCAACTTAGCCGAAGTTTGGTACCCATTGTTATATGTGAATTCTACCAAGTGTAGGTAGCCTTCCCACTTGTTCGGCTTTGTTCTTACATACATGTGGAGCATATCCTCTATGATTTGATTTTCCCTTTCGGTCTTTCCATCCGTTTGTGGATGATAACTCATACTGAAATTCAAATTAGTATTTAGCCCTGCAAACAATTCCTTCCAAAAAGCGGATGTGAATTTTACGTCTCTATCTAAAATCACCATTTTAGGAATACCATGCAGTCTAAAAATTTCTTTCATGAATATTTCAACAATGCTAATAGTTTTAAAAGTAGACTTTACAGGAATAAAGTGTGCAGACTTACTAAGTTTATCGATTACAACCATGATAGAATCATTCTGTTTCTGAGTTTTAGGAAAACCTATGATAAAGTCCAGTGAGATGGTCTCCCATTTCCATTCTGGTACTGGTAATGGCTGTAATAGGCCGGTTGGATGTTGGTGTTCAGCCTTAACCTGCTGGCAATCTTGGCACCTAGCCAAGTACTCTGTTGTTTCTCCCTTCATATTAGGCCAGTAAAATAGTTTTCTGAGTGTTTTTATTGTTTTCTAGTAACCTGGATGGCCAGATTATGGTTTCTTATGCACTTCGTCTAAAATAATTAATTTTAGCTCTACTGAATCTAGTATGTAAAGTCTATTTTTAAATCTTAATAGTCCCTCCTTGTCGATACTTATATCCGGTTCATCTGAGTTTGTGACACTATTTTGCAATTCTTCCATCATCTTAGTGTAATTTTCATCATTAACACATGTCGTTCTTATTCTTTGTTCCAGATCACTTTCTGCTCTACTGATATTTATCTCAAATAACCCATGGATTCTGTGTCTTAAAGCATCTGCTAATTTATTTTCCTTACCCTTGATATGTCTGACTTCGAAGTCAAATTCGCTCAAGAAGGCTAGCCACCTTGCTTGTCTTGCATTAAGGTCTGGTAGGTTAAACAGATATTTCACTCCACTATTATCTATCAATAGTAAGAATTTTCTGCCCATGAGATAGTGTCGCCACATTTTTAAAGCATGTATGACTGGTGCTAATTATAAGTCATGAGTGACATAATTTTGCTCGTGTTCCTTTAATTTTCGGTATTCATAACAAATCATGTGCCCTTCCTGATTTAGAACACCACCTAGCCCCTCTTTACTTGCATCAACACATACTGTGAAATCTTTATCTAGGTCTACTACCTTCAATATGGGCACCGATGTCAATAATTATTTTAGCTTGTTAAAACTATCTTGACACTTTTGCGACCAGTTAAACTTGGTCCCTTTCCTTTGTAGTGATGTGATAGGGTAGGCTATCTTGGAGAACCCTTCTATAAATCTGCGATAATATCAAGTGATTCCCATGAATGACTAGATATCTGCCACATCTTTAGGCACTAGCCATTCCATAATGGATTTTATCTTTTCCAGGTCTACGACAATACCTTCCGAGGAAATGACATGTCCTAAATATTGTATTTCTCTTTGATAAAAGTCACATTTGTCGAATTTTGCGTAAAGTTTGTGTTTCCTTAGTGTTTGCAGAACTATTCGTAAGTGTTCATCATGTTCCTCCTCTGTTTTAGAATAGACCAGAATATCGTCGATAAATACTACTATGAACTTGTCTAAGTACTGGCTGAAAATGTTGTTCATCAAGAACATAAATGTGGCTGGTGCATTAGTGAGTCCGAAAGGTATGAATACAAACTCGTAGTGTCTGTATCTTGTTCGAAAAGTTGTTTTGTTTATGTCCTGGTCCTTTATCCTAACTTGATGATATCCATATTGTAAATCCAATTTTGAGAAGATCTTGGCCCCACCAACTTGAT
>ML813189.1:20925-35909 GCA_009831015.1 Picea engelmannii
TTTAATCTCAATAGATACTAATTGACTTACCATAGTATTAAAGACGTGCAAATGCTCTACCACCGAGTCTCCATCTCTCATCCTCATGTTATACAACTTCTTTCCGAGGAATAGTTTATTTACTAGGGACTTAGATTGATACAACTTCCCCAACTTATCCCATAAATCTTTGGTTGTAGCTTCCTCTGACACAGTCAGTAATATTGAATCTGAGAGACACAGCCAGATTGTGCTTTTCGTCTTCCTATCCAACTTTTTCCAGTCATCTATTGAAGTTCTTGTAGGTGAAGTACCTTGATCCACTATGATCCACTGATCTTTGTCCACCAATAGAGCTTCCATATTGAGCTTGCACACCTCAAAAATTTTCCCATTAAACTTCTCGATCTCTATTTTCGAACTGCTCGCCATTTCTTTTCACCTAAAAAATCAATACCACAAATCTCCCACTGTAACAAGGCTTATCATAGTCCCGAGCCAAACCCTTGAGCACAAAGGCATCCCCCTGAAGCCAACAAAGCTCTGATACCAAATGTAGATTTAAAAATTGTACAATATTACAAAAAACGAGGAAAAATGTGATACGTTTTTCGATGTAGTATTTTTTTCTCAGGGGCTATACCCCTGAATCCTAGAAGGGGAGACCTGGAGGCCCCCCCTCAAACTTCCCTACGTGCCCGATGCAACATAGCCAACACTCAATCTAGTCATGCAAATAATATAACACATACCCAACCATAACACTCGATCCAACTATTACATGACATTCTTGTTAGAATATTTCGATGTGCTCATTTAACCATAGAAAAAATTAAAATATTTTCACCCAACCATAAGCATGCGGCCACCCCCGAGCACCTTAAACTTTTCTAGATAGAATGATTCTGGAAAGACACACTAGAACCAAAAGATAAACCCTAGATGCAACAATATCATGAGATGGAACCATAAAACACCATCCAACTGCAACAACATCACAAGACAAGGAGAGAGAACCTTCTCCAAGGGTAGCGCATAGGAGAGAGAGTCTCCACAACCACATAGCAAGAACAATACTCAACTGTAGCAGTTGCACTTGCACTTCTTCCAAAGAATAGCACCAAAAATATCACCAAGAATACCACCAAGAATACCACCAAAAATATCACCAAGAATACCGCCAAGAGATACTAGAAGGTAGGGCACATATCTTAGGCTAGATAGTGTTAGAGAGAGAGACCAAGAATCACCCCAAAAAATGCTCCTTCCATTCTTGCAACTGCAGCTCTGTAATTGCGCTATACTTGAGAGAGTGAGTGAAGTGAGAGTTTCAAATGAGCTCAAGAGCCTCTTATTTATAGTCCTTCTTGTCACCTGTCTAGTCCGACTTCTATTTCTGAAGGGTAATACTTCAATATTATTTATTCTATTGAGCTAACTTGTCTTCTAGGGGTTTTACACATCTATTCATGGTTTCTCTTGCTTATGGAATATTCTATTCTAGTGAAAGGTTACACATGGAGGTTAATACCTCCCACAGCTACCATAATATCAACACTCCCTCCTAGATAGGGAGGTATTAACTGTAATGGTCTCAAACAAATCCATCTATTTCACATGGTATGGGAAAGGCTCACATAGTATTGTAGACCATTCTACATGTAGCATCATCATAGCCACACATGCTATCTCATGATCACGTGGATCAAGTCATGAGCATCATCATCACTGCACATCTAGCTGGAAATCACTTCCAACACTACTGGTAGTATCCATGGAAATCAGGTAGTAGCACATACTTACTAAAATGCCATCCAATAGATCACAACAGTTTCGATCCATAGCCACACACAATTTTTATCCAATGGTACACAACAAGTCCTAGTAGCGCACATCTACTATCTAGTGGAACACATTCACTACAAATGGAAAACATCCACCACAATAAGACATAACTATTGTCCAGAGACACACAGTCTCCACTATAATCAACTAATAGCTACACAGGATATCATCATGCAGTACAATAGTCTCATGACATCAAATCATATCATCATCTACATCATCTCTCAAGGCCATACTCCATTTGAGTAATTGATCATGATGCTTGAATAAGTCATGTGTTGAACTTAGTGCACTCAACAAAGTGTCTCACATAAGTATCTCACTCAACATAGTGATATAGGGACCATTCTTCCTATCCCGTGTTGATGATTGCAGCTACATGAGACATTCTCTAGGACACAAACATGAGAGAGAGCCCTTGAGAGGGGTGTGTGGTTCCTATCTGAGACATAAATGGAACATAGAGATGGCCTCCTCTTTACAGAGAGTTGAGAAGAACTCCAATTGATTCTCCCGTGTAACAAAGTGATAAAGGAGATTTGCAGAGTTGGAAGTGTCTGTGGCTGAGCAAAAGGTGAACGTTTGAAATCTCAAAGTGTTGGGTGCATCGTCATGAGACAGATATGAATATGATGTATTATCCTCCTTTGATTGGAGATTTGATGAGAAACTCTAGATGACTCTCCTGTGTAATGTAGTGGGAAAGAATATCTGTTGAGTGGACGTGCATGTGGACGAGCACAGGTGAACATGATCCTAGTGGCTAAGCACTAGTGAATAAGTGGTTCTTCTATGTAATGCAATGAGCCAGAGATATGGAAATCCCTATGGATGTTAGCCTAGTGGCTGAGCACTAGTTGGTGTATGATATACCTTGATATATTTTTCAAGAGTTAGACCTTCCTGTAACCCTAATTGTAATGTAAAGGGTATTGGTCGGCCTCACCTTCATGTGATTAATAATTAATGTAAAAGATAATTAATATGGTTAATATTAATTATATTGTGATCTAGTGAGGTCGGACCTGTTGTGTCAATAGAAATTTATGTTGACAAGTTCATTCTAGTATAAGTAAAGGTAAATTCCCCATTGAGGAATCATATCTTTTGTGTGAGTTTGGAAATTTCAGCAAGCACATTTACTTGGGAAAAGTGCACGCCTCTTGGGCAGTAGTCTTCTAGGGATTGTGAGCACTCTTTTGTGTGTTAGGTTTTCTTGGTGGTGAAGGTATTTCTCTTGAAGATTATAGCAAAGGATTGGCTGGGTTTTCTTCCCTGGTTGAGATGGGTTTCCTAGGATACTTCTTGTGTACTTGTGCATGGTGTTTCTTCTTGTGATCTTGGTTGTTGCAAAAAAATTGTTTATGGTTTAAATAAATGATAAAATGGAATGAAATTCATTCTTAAGCCTAGCTTATTGAAAAATCAACATCCTGGTCACTTCCTGTGACACAGGAAGAATGGTTGTCCCAACAGATGTTGAAAGCCCTGTAATGGGTGACAAGGACCATTCTTCTAATCCATACATATATCCTAGAAGAATGATTGTCCTCCAAGATGATGAAATCCATGCCATGGGATATAAGGAAATTATTCTAGTCCAGATATACATCCTAGAAGAATGACTGTCCAGGACCATTTCCCCCCCTATAGCCACTACTGCGAACTCAAGGAAAAATGTTCGTCCTGTACCAATCTACCTATCAACCAAGGGAGTTATCTCCACAAGTCCCAGCTTGTCTCTCAAGTATGCAAACTTTATCTTGGATAGAGGCTTTGTCAAAATATCAATTTTCTTCTCATCGATGGAGATGTACTGGAGAATCACTTCTCCCTTCTAGAATTTATCATGGATAAAACAATACTTGATCTCAATGTGCTTTGACTTGTCATGGAATCACGGGTTTCTCTGAAAGTTTCACACAACTTTGATTATCACAATATATCACATTCGAATTAGACACCTGATCAAATAGTCCATAAATCATCTTAAGGAGTCATACTGCTTTCATACAAGTAACAAGTTGCAATATACACTGCTTCTGCAGTGTCGAGTGCAACATTCTTCTATTTCCTGCTAGCCCATGATATCATAGTACAGTTCAAACTGAAACATATACCAGAAGTACTCTTTCTATCATCTACACTCCCTGCCTAATCTGAATCAGTGAATCCATGCAKCTATACATCACTGTTTGAGGCATATCTCAAACCATAATTTAGAGTCCCACTAAAATAACTCAAAATGTGYTTTGCAACTATCCAATGCTCATGTCTAGCATCCACCTAGAACTGGCTCAATGTGTTCAAAGAAAATAAAATGTTCAGTTGGGTTTTAGCCAAATACATCAATGAGCCAATCAACTGTCGGTATAGGGACAAGTCTACTAGATCAGAATCAAAGTCTCTTAGCTTCTTTAGATCTATCACCACGAGAGTTTCCTTGGACTTGCAATCCATCATCCCAAATTTTTGAAGAATCTTTACAACATACTTCCCTTTCCCTGGGAATATTTCACCACGCTTCTGCTATAATTCTAGTCTCAAATAATAATGCATGAGACCAATATCCTTCATATTAAATTAAGAGGCTAACTCCCTCTTACATTGAATAATGAGAGGCTCTGCACCTGTTAGAAACAAATCATCAACATATAGTAGCAAGATCACAGGTGCATCATTCACAACATTGTAATAAAGGTTTGGATCAACATAGCTCTTGGAAAGTCCAAGTCTCGTCAAGTAACTTCCAATTCATGCATCCCAAGCTCTTGGATCTTGCTTGAGTCCATATAAATCCTTCTTTAATTTGCATACATGGGTTTCTCTCGGGTGTACCTCAAAACCTTGAGGTTGCTCTATGTATACTTCTTCCTCAATTACTCTATTGAGAAAAGAGGTGTTTGCATCCATTTGATGTAAACTCCAACCCATGGATGCTGCAAGAGATATCATGGATCTAATAGAGGTGTATCTGGAAACTGGAGCAACCGTCTCATCATAGTCTTCTCCCTCATGTTGGGAGAACCATCTAGCCACAAATCTTGCCTTGTATTTTATCGATACTCCCATCTACTGCATGCTTTATCTTGTAAACCCATTTTGAAGTGACTACAAACTTTCCTTTAGTTCTAGGAAAATTTTCCCATACATCATTTTTCATGATGAATTGATATTCTTCCATCATATCTTCCTTCCATTCTTTGTTTTTGGCTACTTCTTCAAAGGTGGAAGGTTCTGCATTGAGATGTTCTGGAGAACATGTAGTTTCTTCCTCAGGACCTTCATTTTATTCTTCATCGTTGGGATCCATGGAATCTTATATATATTTCCTGAAGCCTATATTTTCATCACAATTCACATCTATGTTGATTTCAACCTTTTGTTGACCTAGAACATAGATTCTATAAGATTTTGATGATTCACTATATCCAACGAATATTCCCTTATTTCCTGAAGGTTCCAACTTCTTTCTTTTGTTGGGAACATGAATATAATAGGACAACCAAAGATCCTCAATTTTTCAATGCTTGGGTTATTTCTGGAGAAAGCTTCTTCTGGAGTCATGTTCTTCAATATACGATGATAACTTCTATTCTGAACATATACGGATGTCATAACTGCTTCTTCCCATAGAAACATGGATAGATTTTGGTCATTCATCATTGCCTTAACAAATTCTTCAATGGAATGGTTCTTTGACCCTGAAATTTCAACTTTGACGTGAAAATCAAATTTTGACCAAAAGTCAACCTTTGAATTTGAATTTGACTTTGACTAGTCAATCTTTGAATTTAACTTTGACCAAGAATTCAAACTTGACGTTTTTGCTGGTTGAGGGAACTAGAGGGAGCGCTAGGATAGGTCACACTAGAATATCCAAAAATTATGCCAAACGTTTCACTTAAAGTGCCCAAAGAATTAGGTTAGGGTTTGTTGCAACTACAAAATCGGAAACCCTAGTTGCAGGTGCAACTGGTGCTATAACAAGATTGACAAAGAACTGACGATCTACCTTCCAGTGGTTGGACTGTTCGGTAGGTAGTGTGGGCCCATAACCTATTAGAATATTTTTATGTGCTCATTTAACCATAGACAATATTACAATATTGTCACCCAACAATAGGCATGCAACCACCCCCGAGCACCTTAACCTTTGCTAGATAGAATGATTCTGGAAAGGCACACTAGAACCAACATATAAACCTTAACTCAAAAAAGGCTCCAATGATTATGGAGATTGACTGTGAGGAGAAGAAGGCTCCAAAAATCACCGTATAGTTAATTTGACCACTCTTTAGATCATCAGGAAGAGTCAGTAGTGCCACAAGGGCCTACCTAGAAATGATGCAGTAAACAAGCATGTTCTCATGATATCTTGCATAATGAAAAGGAGATACAGATACATGAAATTGATAATCCATACTTTGAAGAGAAGAACATGACTCCACCAGTGGCAAGGCAGATGACCCCACCAAGTACTAGCTCAAAAGGAGCTAGATTTCACAGGGAGTCAACCCTTAGAATCCAGTAGGGAGAAGCAACCTCCCAGTATAGTCCATAAGAGATCATACTTCAGAAGAAGTCAATAGATGCATTGGAAGAAAGTGGATTTGAAGATCATATAGACTCTATAGGAGTCAAGCTTCATAGGGAGCATGCATATTTAGAGTAAGCCTGATCTCAGAGAGAGTCAGTGGATTAGAAACTTTCATTAAGAAAGTATTCCTTCTCAGATTCAGATAGGAGACAAAGACGTCTTCAAGGAATGACATATAGGTTCCATGAGTTGGGGAGGCTAGATCAAAGATTCATCGGCTTCTAGGATATGTGAGATCTCCTGGGAGGATTCCCTTGTCTCGATAGACCTTGTTGTAGTGACATAGGAGGCAACCAGTCAAAAGGTCTGGGATATAGATTTTTCCTCAGTTCTAGAAACCACACGTGTTTTCCATCTATGTGGCACTTATGAGAAACATCATTGATTCAAAGCCTTCCATCGTAGAAGAAGCTGCTAAGAAGAAGGAATGGAAGGATGCCATAATGGAGGAGTATCGGTCCATCATGAAGAATGATGTGTGAGAGGTGGTTATGATACCACAAGGGAAGTCAATAGTGACTTCCAAATTGATCTACAAGATCAAGCATGTTGCAGATAGAAACATAGAAATGTACAAAGATTTATTTGTGGCCCAAGGATTCTCCCAACAAGAGGGAGAATATTATGATGAGACACTTGCTCTAGTAGCCAGAAGAAGTGCACATAGAGAAGCCACAAGATACATGAGAAGGAGTCTCATGTATGCATATTAAAGAAGGTTTTGTATGGGCCTAAGCAGGCACCCAGGACATGATATGCCATATTAGACAATTATTTTATGCGATCAGGGATGGTTTCCCATTGATCCTACATGTGGATGACCTGTTTCTGATAGGAGATGAGAAGCTCATATTTGGGTGCAAGAGGGATCTCGCTTCAGAGTTCGAGATGAAGGATCTGGGTCTGATGCATTTTTTTTGGGGATTGGAGGTATGGCAAAGATCAGATGAGATTTTCCTTAGCCAAGGAAAATATAATGTTGAGATCCTGAAGAAATTTGAGATGATGGACTACAAGTCCATGACCACAACTATGAAGATAAATATGAATCTCTTGAGTGACAAATTTTCATATTTGGTGGATCCCACGATGTACAAACATTTGATTGGATCCTTGATGTACCTGGTTAACACCATGCCATACATATTCTTTGTAGTGAATACCTTGAGTAAACACATAGTTGAACCTAGACAGGTACATTGGATGACAACAAAACATGTGTTGAGGTACCTTCATGATACGGTTGGATATATATTGCGATATTTCTTGGGTGGATACGTAAAGTTGTAGGGATACACAAACTCTGACTGGGCAGGGAGTGCAGTGGATCAGAAGAGTACTTCCAAATGTTTCTTTAGTCTGGGATCATGCATGATCTCATGGTTGATCAGGAAGAAAACATCAGTGACATTCAGTACTTCAGAAGTAGAGTATATCACAGCAATCATGGCAAGCCATGAAGCAGTGTGGCTTCTAAAGTTGCTTGTTGGGATATTTGATCTAGAATTGGAGCCAACTTTGATACATTGTGACAATCAAAGTTGCGTGAATCTTACCAAGAACCCTGTATTCCATGACAGGTATAAGCATGTAGAGATCAAATATCATTAGATTTGGGACATGGTGCATAGAGGAGATATGGATTTCCAGTACATATCCATGGACGAGTAGATAACAAACATCCTTACCAATCCCTTGTCAAGAGTGAAGTATGATTACTTCAGGTACAATCTTGGAGTGTTTCTGAATGTCCACCCTCGTTGAGAGGGAGGTGTGTTGTTTCTTCTCATGTTGGATAACCCCTTTGGCCAAGGGTTCCCTAGATCAGTCACATGAGGTGATTGAGGGGGTAATGCACTGTCAAACCTGCTGAGAGAAGAAATATCACACACATAGTCGTAAGACTATGGCAGAGGCTATGTGACTCCAGACAGTAGCTGTGTACTAATTCGGTGGATGTGTTCCACTAGCAGAGGTTGTGTGAATCCGACCAGTATCTATGTGCTACTTCAATGGATGTGTTCCACTAGTGAAGGTTGTGTGACTTTGGACAGTAGCTGTGTGCTACTTCGACGGAAGTGTTCCACTGGCGGAGGCTGTGTGACTCCGGAAAATAGTTGTTTTCTACTTCAGTGGATGTGTTCAACTGGTGGAGGATGTGTGACTTCAGACAGTAGTTGTGTGCTACTTCAGTGGATGTGTTCCAATGGCAGAGGCTGTGTGACTCCGGACAATAACTGTGTGCTACTTCGGTGGATTTGTTCCACTGGCGAAGGATGTGTGAATCTCACAATAGTTGTGTTCTACTTCAGTGGATGTGTTCCATTGGCGGAGGTTGCGTGAATCTCGATAATAGATGTGTGCTACTACAATGGATGTGTTCCACTAGAAATGACTATGTGTCACTGGACAATAGTTGTGTACTACTTGGCAGCAGTTGTGATATATTGGATGACATTGTAGTAGTTGTGTGTTACTAGCTGATTGTCACAAAGATTACTAGATCATTTGGATGTAGCTATGTGTGCTACCGTTTAATCGCAGAGACTATGACTGATGATTCGAGCTACCAAAGGCATTGTAGTAGCTGTGTGCCTACTAGAAAATTCCAAAATAGTCAGTGGACTACCAAATGAAGACATCGTGAAAGATGTCTCCCTAGCTAAGAGGGAGTTTGGATGTTTTGGTAGTTGCGGGAGGATATTTCCCTCCTAGATGACCTTTCTTAGATGCATAGAATATTTTGGAAGAAAGAGATCCATTGGATAGATGTTGAAATACACTAGAAGAGAAGTCAGCCCAGAAGCATAAATTATAATGAAAAGACACCTTCCCAAAAGAGAATTCGACCTAAATAGAAGGATAAGAAGACCATAAATAGAGGGCTCCTTAGCTCATTTGTTCACTCACTCACACTCTCCCAACTACACAAAAGAAAGGCACAATTTTGGAGGAGGTGATGCAGTGGTTGTAGCTGCACAGTTTAGTATTGCTCAATATTTTGGTATCTCTCTCTTGTGCGCTACTCCTTGAGGAGGTGTGATACCTTTCTATGGTGTTGCTGCTACAGCTGGGGTGGTATTTTTGGTTAAGCTAGCACTTGTGCTAGGGTTTATCTGATTGGACTTGCTTTGTGAACATAATCTATCTAAGAAAGGTTGTTGGGTTTTCCCAGGATAAATATCTTGTGGTCTTTTATGTCTCTTTTTTATGTTTCTATTGCTCAATACATGATATATATGTTAATGGTAACAAAGTAAAATAACACTAGTGTAATGTACCTCAAAAACCACCATAATTTTTTTTTTTATTCCCATGGCATAAATCAATTTCATTTTAAGCTTAGATTGTTAAAAAAAAAACAAGAATGATTCAATTCTGACTGTAAGGGTATTATTACACCCATCTAATCTACTTCGAATAGAATGATTCTGTGGGTAAAAACAAAAAAAAAAAGAAATCCCTCCATGATTTTTGTTCCTTCCCTTATTCCCTGCACCCTTCCAACATACTCAAAGTAAGAGGGCGAAACAAACTTAGCTCGAAGGAGCCTCTGTTGTTCAGAGAGAGAAAAGGATGTCACCCTGAAGTGTTTAGAGCGAGGCAGAGAGAAAAAATGTCTCGTAGGGGTCGAGATCCAGTGGAAAATGCCAAATCCTCCTCGCTAGATATCTTTAGAAGAACGAACGGTGATAAATTGTCTGGAAAAAGACTGAAATCCAATGGATCGTTAGATCCCATAGATCTGTGCAGAAGTTAAGGATGAACTATCAAAAATCAGGAGGGTAATGATCAGATGTCTTTAGAGGAACGAATGGTGGAAATTCATCGAGAAAGTATCGAAATCCCGTGAACCGTCGGATCATAAAGTTCTACGCTGATGTAAGGCTGATCATTCACAAGCTTAGGAAGGTAACAACCATTGGATGAGAAATAGCAAGAGCCGTTGATATCGCTCTTCATATTTCCACCAACTCGAAGCTGCCACGTTGGAGGAGGGGCCCACCAGAGGACCATCCCATTCCAGACCCCACATTTTTACTCAAAAGCCAAAACAAAAAAAACAACACCCAAGAACTCCCGAATCACGAAAATATAGCATATCGGGGTTTTGAGGTTCGGGATTTCATGTTTCGAAGTGACCAAACCACAGCATATACAAACCTATGAAATGCGAAAAGGAACGAGTGGGACCCGCATTTCAAGGTTTTTAGGGTTTCAGACTTCGCGAGTTCCAATGCTCGAACATCAACTCACAACAACCTGCGAAATGAGAAAAGGGATGAGTGGGACCCACATTTTGGGGTTTCAGGGTTTGAAGTTTCGTGAATTCAAAAGCATAACCTCTACACCCCAGAACTCCCAAATCATGAAAAGCAGAAAGAGGAAAGGTGGGACCCCCCTTCGGGATTTCAGGGTTCAGAATCCCATGACTTCAAACACCAACCTTTACACACCAGAACTTCCGAAATTGTGAAAAGTGGAAAGAGGAAAGGTGGGACCCTTAATTTCAGGATTTCAGAACACATGGTGCATAAACACAAATGAAAAACAAAATCCAAAATGCGAAAAAGTGATTAGGGTGTGGGCCCTACAATTTTGGGTTTCGAGGTTTACTAACTCCCGATGCAAAACATTACACGACATCAAACGCCGAATCACGAAGTTACGAAAAAGGAAAGGGGCCCATCCAATATTGGGTTTCGGCATTTGGTAATGCTTGATGCAAGAACAACATACCACAGAAATCGTCGAATCCCGAAATTTGATTGGTTGTGGGGCCACTTTAGGTTTTCGGAGTTTGCAAGAACAAAAGGACTCCACACAGGTTGAACCGATAAACTCCGAAAGGTCAGAAAAGGAAAGGAAACATGAATAGAGTTTACAAATTTTGTTCCCGGAAATATTCATACAGTTGGATTACGGGACTTACAGCATAACCTCCACTCCCAAATATACCAATCTTCAGCATTGATTTTTCTCAGAAAATACAGACAGAAAGAAAAGTGACAATGAATTTAATTTCGCGGGGATTTCTTCCAGAGTTCAACCATGCATAATATTTTCAACTTTCATAACGAATAAAAAGGCCAATTTCTATCGTTTGTTCGGAAAGGGATCACTCGAGATCAGATTTACCATAGGTTCTCATTCAGTGTTTAGGTTTTGGTTTCGATTTAACACATACATTGCATCAGATATAAAATCATTTAGACAGAGAATGGAAATCATTTTAGTTCCAATCAAACACATTGCAGCAAAAGAAAAATCATTCAGAACAAAGAAGGAGAAAATTTAACATATCTGAACCAATTTGCGGGAAGACAAGGGAAACAACCACATTCCTCCCATCCGTAGAACAAGGCAACCAGATCTACTTGCCTGATTCACCCCCTAGCTTGACCATGAATCCATGAGGGAGAATTTGGAAAAAACTCCTCCTCGACAATGTCCTTCAAATTCCAACAGTTATCCTCTTGCCTCACACTTACTCAACAATGCTCATAATAGAAAGACAATTTGGTTTCAAAAAAACTCCTCTTGCCTCACACTCAATCCATAGTGCTCATAACAACAAGAGAGTTCAGAAATCCTTTCCCAGCATACTTGGCAGCGTCCTGCCTCCTCGCATATGCTATTTATCCATTTTTGCCCAGGTCTTTTCCCTCCTTTGGGGATTTTCGCAGCTTTTCTTAATCCATGATTTTTAGGGGTTGTCAGTGGCCAAATATTTGATTTGCCACTTGTAATCATCAGCCCAAAGGCAGTTCCAACTTGTTCCCCACTCATGGAGTCATGGTCAGTTGATTTTAACATGGTTGTTCCATTTGTCCTCCTGCAGTTAATATAATTATTCTATTGTGATACAAGTTTCATAGTCAAATATTTAGTTGGGTCCAACCAGATCTCTTCCCAACAGTCACAATAATTAAATGCAATTATTAAATTCAAAATTCAAAATTTCCATAAATGGAAAAAAATTTCCAGATTTGAATTTGCCAAAAACGAAAATAAATTTCCATCACATAAAAATATTTATTTTGGGGGGATGTCACATCCTTTCCCCCTTCAGTAAAACACTTTCCTCAGTGTTCGTTCCTTTCCTAGAACAATATTGGATGATATTTTTTCAAATCTCCCTCCAATTCCCAAGTGGCCTCCTCAGGACTAAAGTGCTTCCATTGCACCTTTACCTGAGTGACAGGTCTGTTCCGAAGTGTTATTTCTCTCCGGTCTAGAATGCATAGGGGTTCCACCTACACCAAGTTCCAATCAATCATATGAGTAGGGTCATGAATATAATTTTTTAACAAAGAAACGTGAAATACATTATGAATTCTTAGATTAGCTGGAAGTGCAAGATGATATGCTACGGGTCCAATTCGAGTTAGTATCTCGAAGGGACCACAAAAAATAGGTGCCATATTGGCACAAATCCCGAATTTCAGTGAGCTTTTTCAGGCTTTGACGTTCAAACAAACATGGTCTCCCACTTGAAATTCCAAGTGTCTTCTTTTCTGATCCGCATAACTCTTTTGTTTGTTCTGTGCTTCATTCAAGTTTTGTTGTTCTTTCTTTACCATATTCTCCATTTCTTGGAGCATCTCTGGTCCAACCATGAGTCTGTCAGCCGGGTTATCCCAGCTAATTGGAGTTGTACACTTTCTGTCGTACAGTATTTCGAAAGGGATCAACTTAGCCGAAGTTTGGTACCCATTGTTATATGTGAATTCTACCAAGTGTAGGTAGTCTTCCCACTTGTTCGGCTTTGTTCTTACATACATGTGGAGCATATCCTCTATGATTTGATTTTCCCTTTCGGTCTTTCCATCCGTTTGTGGATGATAACTCATACTGAAATTCAAATTAGTATTTATCCCTGCAAACAATTCCTTCCAAAAAGCGGATGTGAATTTTACGTCTCTATCTAAAATCACCATTTTAGGAATACCATGCAGTCTAAAAATTTCTTTCATGAATATTTCAACAATGCTAATAGTTTTAAAAGTAGACTTTACAGGAATAAAGTGTGCAGACTTACTAAGTTTATCGATTACAACCATGATAGAATCATTCTGTTTCTGAGTTTTAGGAAAACCTATGATAAAGTCCAGTGAGATGGTCTCCCATTTCCATTCTGGTACTGGTAATGGCTGTAATAGGCCGGTTGGATGTTGGTGTTCAGCCTTAACCTGCTGGCAATCTTGGCACCTAGCCAAGTACTCTGTTGTTTCTCCCTTCATATTAGGCCAGTAAAATAGTTTTCTGAGTGTTTTTATTGTTTTCTAGTAACCTGGATGGCCAGATTATGGTTTCTTATGCACTTCGTCTAAAATAATTAATTTTAGCTCTACTGAATCTAGTATGTAAAGTCTATTTTTAAATCTTAATAGTCCCTCCTTGTCGATACTTATATCCGGTTCATCTGAGTTTGTGACACTATTTTGCAATTCTTCCATCATCTTAGTGTAATTTTCATCATTAACACATGTCGTTCTTATTCTTTGTTCCAGATCACTTTCTGCTCTACTGATATTTATCTCAAATAACCCATGGATTCTGTGTCTTAAAGCATCTGCTAATTTATTTTCCTTACCCTTGATATGTCTGACTTCGAAGTCAAATTCGCTCAAGAAGGCTAGCCACCTTGCTTGTCTTGCATTAAGGTCTGGTAGGTTAAACAGATATTTCACTCCACTATTATCTATCAATAGTAAGAATTTTCTGCCCATGAGATAGTGTCGCCACATTTTTAAAGCATGTATGACTGGTGCTAATTATAAGTCATGAGTGACATAATTTTGCTCGTGTTCCTTTAATTTTCGGTATTCATAACAAATCATGTGCCCTTCCTGATTTAGAACACCACCTAGCCCCTCTTTACTTGCATCAACACATACTGTGAAATCTTTATCTAGGTCTACTACCTTCAATATGGGCACCGATGTCAATAATTATTTTAGCTTGTTAAAACTATCTTGACACTTTTGCGACCAGTTAAACTTGGTCCCTTTCCTTTGTAGTGATGTGATAGGGTAGGCTATCTTGGAGAACCCTTCTATAAATCTGCGATAATATCAAGTGATTCCCATGAATGACTAGATATCTGCCACATCTTTAGGCACTAGCCATTCCATAATGGATTTTATCTTTTCCAGGTCTACGACAATACCTTCCGAGGAAATGACATGTCCTAAATATTGTATTTCTCTTTGATAAAAGTCACATTTGTCGAATTTTGCGTAAAGTTTGTGTTTCCTTAGTGTTTGCAGAACTATTCGTAAGTGTTCATCATGTTCCTCCTCTGTTTTAGAATAGACCAGAATATCGTCGATAAATACTACTATGAACTTGTCTAAGTACTGGCTGAAAATGTTGTTCATCAAGAACATAAATGTGGCTGGTGCATTAGTGAGTCCGAAAGGTATGAATACAAACTCGTAGTGTCTGTATCTTGTTCGAAAAGTTGTTTTGTTTATGTCCTGGTCCTTTATCCTAACTTGATGATATCCATATTGTAAATCCAATTTTGAGAAGATCTTGGCCCCACCAACTTGAT
>ML813189.1:76322-92254 GCA_009831015.1 Picea engelmannii
CAATCTTTGGAAGTTCTCAATGTGCTTGGTAACTGAACCCTTTTGCTTGAGATTTATCAATTGGCTAAAGAAGGTATTGCTCCTTGTATCCTCATAGTGTGTTGTCATTTCTTCCATGAAAATTTTCCAAGTGACAAGTGATTGGCGAGAACAAAGCCATTGATACCATACAAATTGATTAGGTTCTAAATATAAAGAAGCAATGCATACCTTTTGTGTATGTGGCACATTATGTAGATCAAAGAATTGCTCCATATGAAGTATCCATGTGATTGGGTCCTTTCCATCAAACTTCCTCATATCGATCTTAGGAACGTGGTTGGTCTTCAACCCAAAGTTGGAGTTTCTCCATTCTTGATTCACTTTCCTTGTGTCCTCATCATGAATTTAATGGGATACATTTTCACTTTCAGGTGTCCTCTCTATTAGGAATTTTTTCAATACTTCCATGATCTCCCCTTTTAAAGCGTCCATCTTAGTATTTATTGCCTCAAACTTAGCTTCTGTTGAATCCATCATCTCTTGTAGTTCATCTTTTGTTACTATCTTATTTTGTAAATCATTTGTCCCTACGCATTTATTCACCTTCATCAACAGTCCAAGTAGGATTTTCTAGAGGTTTATTTGGTGTAGAAGTTCCCATTTTTGGTGGCATGTTGGCCAAGTATCACTTTAAACCTTGATTTTGAGGTGGTTCTGCTAGACAATCTTTCTTTTATTGTATCTCCAAAATTTCATCCCTTCTGAGTATGAAATTTTATATTTTATAGGTCTTTGATATTTCTTCTCTTCAATTCCATAAGTCTGATAAAAATTGGATGTTCCAAGTGGAATTTACGGTAACTTCCCCACAAATTGCTGATTTTTGGCCTTTCCAGGATATCACACTTGTATAGCGTGCCCCACACAAAATAATTGATATAAAATTCTGAAACTCATACCAAAACTACTACAGTCTGTCCACTATCCAATGCAACTAGTCTCACTCAATTTGAATACTCTAGGAAGAATTTATGATATTTTTACTCGAAACACCTTCTTGAGACTAGTCAATAGGACTAGTCAAATACCCTATCTTTCACATGGTGTATCTACAAATTTACAATGAACGAGAAGCTAAAATTTCTACCACATATACCTTACTAGTTTATGAGAATATCCTTTGGATTTCAGGGTCTTAAACATTACAGAAAAATGTTTATAGCAAAAATTCTGCATTGACTCAATTCAGGATGATTACAAAACCCTATCTTACAAAGGTTGTATCTCCGAAAGTATAAGGCCTCAGGCAATGATTTTTAACCCAACATACCTTGATCCATATACTAAATATCCTCCAAGTCATTCCTTCTGAATCGCTGTAGAAAAAAAGTTATAGCGAAAATTCCACAGTGTCTCAGATGTAGCAGCGAAACCCCAAGACCTTGAGCTCTGATACCATATGTTAAGAACCCAATATCAATATAGCACAGAAAAACCTCAGAATAAGTACTCAACGCCTTGAAAAAGAGAGAACTTTAGATAATAAGCCTCTTCGAGAGGGAAACCTCCTTTTACCCCACATAAATGTTCAAGTACAAGATGATTCCAAATGAAAATGTCTCCTTGGTATATATAGGAGACTAGGAGGTATAATTACATAACGGAATAAAGATGACATAAATAAAATAACATTACTAATGTAATATGCCCCAATTAAGGGGTAATGAGACAATGTTAGGGCTCAACATTACTGCAAATAAATTTTCAATAAAAGAACATAAAAGATACAATGGGAAATACAAGCATTACACAGAGATTTTTCCCATGGAAACCCAAACCGGGAAAACCAACATATTATATATTCGGTCATAGTGATACATTGTTTACAATACAATATAGATATAGGATACAAGGGAATCCAAAACCCTAACCCAATGAACTAGATTAGTCAAAAACCATGATTCTTTAATCAATAATAGAAAACCATCGACAAAAACCATGTGTTGAGAAACTGCCCAACAATGGACACGAAAATAGAGGTGACATGAAAAACAAGGAAAAAATGTGACATGTTTCCTAAGGAATTTTTTTTTTCTTAGGGGCACTACTCCTGAACCCCCATGCAGGGGGCCTATTTCCCCCCTTTACACCCAGTGCAATGTAGTAGACACTCAAGCTAGTCGTGCAAATAATATAACACATACCCAACATTCTCCCACTTGTTTTTTTCTTTGCATATAGGGGGTTACAGGGTTACACAATCAACAATCCAAGGCAACAATGCCCATGGATCCTCTACACCAAGAGAACTTCTCAGTGCTGATAGATACTTTTAATGAATATGCAACATTCTTCAAAGTGTCCACCTTCATCAACAACACTTTCTTTTCTTCAACCATGTCTCTCACAAAGTGATATTGAATATCAATATGCTTTGTCTTTGAATGATAAGCTGAGTTCTTCACCAGAAAAATTGCACTTTGACTGTCACAATCTATCCTTACAACTTTTTGTACCAAACCAATACCCAAACACAATATTTGTAACCATACTTCTTCCTTACTTGCATGAGTGGCTGCAATGTATTCAACTTCTGTAGTTGAAAGTGCCACTACAACCTGTCTTTTGCTCATCCAACTGATTTCTTCTCCAAACAGGTTAAACACATGCCCTCTTGTATATCTCCTATGATCCAAATATCTAGCCCAATATGCATCCACAAAGCCATGTATTTCCAACACTCTATCCAATCCTATTCCTCCTTGGTAGCACAATCCATAACTAATAATGCCATGCAAATACCTGAAAACCCTTTTTACTGCATGTGCAATGTCCGGTCCAGTACAAATCATTGCATACATCAAACTGCCAACTGCACTCACATATGGAACATGAGACATGCCCTTCTCCTCTTCCTTTGTCTTGGGACACTGATCTGTAGATAAATTTACATCAACAAGAATAGGGACCTTAACCAATTTACATTCATGTTGTTGAAATATTTTAACTACGAAGAATATTCTAATTATTGTTGAGTTATTTTTATATAGATCAAATCCTCTTTTGTGGATTGATCATGTCGGGTCTTGTATATGACCAAATCCCCTTTTGTGGATTGGTCAAACCATGTTTATAATAATAATAATAATCTATTTTTAAGGTCACGACCAAGTCAGACACTAAACTGGTGTATGAGACCCCTAGGGATAATTAATGTGGTTCTAACCACTAATTGGAGAATTTGGCTCAGCTTGACGAAGATACACAACCCTAGCACCTCCGAGACAATATAAATAAGAGATGATAGCACCTTATTCTCTCACTCACTCAAGTCACTCATCTAAACACAAGTATTGAAGGAAGATGCAATTAGAAGAAGGATAAGAGAGAGGCGCATGCTTAGTCTTGGATATTATTGGTGGTTTGGTATTTAGTCTTGGCATTGTATTGGAAATCTATATTAAGGAAGTTTTTGCTGGGTTTTCTCCCCCATGAGGGTTTCCCAGGATAAAATGTTGTGTAACTTGTGATTGTGTTTCTCTCAGTGATCCTATTTGTGCTATTAATTTTGAAAAGCATTAAAACTTAACACCTTCATATTAAACCTATGCAATATTGTCTTGACATGTTTTCTATGATTTAACCAGAGTTTCCTCTTTTTTCGGTCTCTTTTGATTTCCATGCACAAAATAAAATTTGCAACACCGAGATCCTTCATGTCAAATTTAGAGGACAACTGAGTTTTCACATCCCAGATAATCTCCTTGTTGTTTCCTATTAGCAACATGTCATCCACATACAAGACCAAATAAATCAAATGATCATCGATTAATTTAAAATAACACAGTGATCCTCTTTGCTTCTTGTGAAGCCATGTCCCAGCATATAAGTATCAATTTTTTGATACCACATCCTTGCTGATTGTTTTAAACCATACAGGTACTTTTTCAGCTTGCATACCAACTCCTTCTTTCCCTTCACAACAAATCCTTCTGACTGCTTCATATATATTTCTTCTTCCATATCCCCATGTAGGAATTTTATCTCCACATCCATTTGTTCTACTTCAAAATCAAATGCAACAACAACAGTTAACAAAAATATTTTAGAAGTTAGCTTGGCAACAAGAGAAAAAATCTCACAAAAATCAATTCCCTCAACCTAAGAATAACCCTTTGCTACTAAACGAGCTTTGTATTTCTCCACTTGCCTTCTGCATTCAACTTCTTTTTAAATACCCATTTTCTACCAATGGGATTTATTCTGGTTGGAAAATACACTGGATCCCAAGACTCATTCTTATCCAAGGCCACCATTTCTTCATCCATGGCCTTTTTCCAGAGTTTTCCATCCTCTGAATCCACTGTGTTCCTGACAGTTCTAGGATCATCATCAGTAATAGACAAAGAAAAATTTGAACAGAAATCAGATGGAGTATACATTTTCGGTAGCCTTCTTTCTTGAACCAATATCTTCAATACTTGAGTATGAGGATCTTATTCTTCTGATTCATGTTCTTCTATAGACTCTGATTCATCATCTTTTAAATCAAACTCTATTTTCTCTGGTTCTTCCTCACTTGGTAGGATTTCCTGTTTAACAACATCTTTTATTTCTCTACATACCACATCTCGACTATACACAACCTTGTTAGTTTTTGGGTTCCAAAGCTTATAATCTTTGAGACCATATTTATACCCAATAAAGATACACTTTTCATCCTTCTTATCTAGCTTACTCCTATTTTCCTTTGGAACATGAACATAGGCCTCACAACCAAATACCTTGAGATGTGTGAGAGAAGGTTTCTTACCAATCCTTTCCTCTTGTGGAGTCTTCTCATCAAACGTTGATGAGGGTGATCTGTTGACCAGGTAACATGCAGTACCCACTGCCTCTGCCCATAATTCTTGCCCTAACCCAACACCACTGAGCATGCACCTTGTTTTTTCTATCAACGTCCTATTCATGCTTTCTGCAACTTCATTCTGCTAAGGTGTATATGGAGTAGTCTTCTGCTTTTCTATACCACACTTCTTACATAATTCTTCAAATTTATTCCCGCAGAACTCTCCGCCATTATGTATCCTAAACACCTTAATTCTTTTCTCTGTTTTATTCTCAACAAGAGCCTTAAACTCTTTAAACCTGTCAAAGACTTCAGATTTATTCCTGAGGAAATATATTCAAGTATTCCTTGAGAATTCATCTATAAATAAAAACATGGTACATATATTTTCCCAATGATGGAACCAACATAGGTCCAAACACATCACTGTGAACTAGTTGTAAAATTCCTTCTGCTCTCGTTGCACCAGAGGGGAATTTTACCTGATTCCACTTCCCATATACACAATGTTCACATAAATCAAAATCCAGAGAGCAGTTAGACATACCTTCAACCATACATTTACCATTTAGTAGTCGAAGACCCTTCTCTCCGATATGCCCTAGTCTTTGATGCCACATCATAACCTTCTCTCTAGAGACTATAGGAGTTATTTCATCTTCAACTCCAATATCAAGAACAATGGAGCTATTACACCCATCACTAATAGTGCTTCCTTGCAACTTATACAAAGTTCCAAACCAAAATACCTTCAACAACACCATTTCTCCTCGAACCAACCTACAGGTTTCCTTTTCAAATATTGTTTTTACCCCTGCATCGTCCATTTTTATTACATAAATAAAATTTATAGCCAATCCTAGGATGTGTAGAACACCAGGTAGTGTTCTAATCCTTCCATATATGAGCCTCAACTTGACTTTTCCTCGACCTATGATTTTGGTTGTTGAGTCATCACCTAGGACAACATTACCTCCATCATACCTTTCATATTCACAGAACCACTCCCTATGGGGAGTCATATAAAAGGATGCACCTGAGTCAACCAACCATGCCTCATGATCTGCATGTGTGCTTGAAGAAGCCAAGTACACATCCCCTCATTCTTCCTTGGAGGTCTTTTCTTTTGTAGAAGAAGATTCTTTAGATTCCTTATTTTTCTCAACTTTGGATCTACATTGCTTCTTGTAGTGCCCTTCTTTTCCACATCTCCAACATACCTTTACAAACTTTCTAGGAGACTTAGATCTTCCCTTAGACTTAGATCTCCCACTTGAGGACTTAGATCTATTTCTTTCCTGGGAGCGTCCTCTTGCAAATAATGCATCTGTGCTCTGTCCTTCCATGTTCTTCCGTCTCATCTCCTCTGACAACAAGGATGAGACCACTTAATCAAAATTCAAGGCAGTTTTATTAATACCTATGGCCACAACCAGACTATTCCACGAGTCTAGTAAAGAGCACAGTAAACTAATACACTTATCTTCATTTGAAATTTTAATCTCAATAGATACTAACTAACTTACCACAGTATTGAATACGTTCAAATTCTCTTCCACCGAGTCTCCATCTCTCATCCTAATTTTATACAACTTATTTCTCAGGAATAGTTTATTTACTAGGCACTTAGACTAATACCCAAACTATCTCATAAATCTTTGGTTGTAGCTCCCTCTGACACATTTAGTACTTAATCTGAAAGACACAGTCAGATTGTGATCTTCGCCTTCCGATCCAACTTTTTCCAGTCATCTGTTGAAGTTCTTGTAGTTGGAGTACATGGATCCACTGCAATCCACTAACCTTTGTCCATCAACAGATCTTCCATCTTGAGCTTGCGCAACTCAAAAAATTTCCCATTAAACTTCTCGATCTCCATTTTCGATATGCTCGCCATTTCTTTTCACCTGAAAAATCAATACCACAAATCTCCCACTATAACAAGGCTTATCACAGTCCCAAGACAAATCCTTGACCACAAAGGTGTCCCCATGAAGCCAACAAAGCTCTGATACCAAATATAGATTTTAACCTTGTACACTATTTTACTGCAAGTAGATTTTCAATAAAAGAACAAAAAATATACAATGAAAAATACACACATTACACAGAGATTTTTCCCCTGGAAACCCAAACTGGGAAAACCAACATATTCTATATTCATTCATATTCATACATTGTTTACAATACAATACACATATCGGAGCCAGTGACATCCAACCTAGCCCAATGACTTGTATTAGTCAACAACCCTAATTCCTTAACCGGAAATAGAAAACCATCGGTAAAAACCATGTGCTGAAAAACCACCCAACAATGGACACAAAAATTGAGGCGACATGAAAAATGAGGCAAAAATATGACATGTTTCCCAAGGTAAAAAAAAAATTCTCAGGAGCGCTACCCTCGAACCCCTGAAGGGGGGGCATAGCACCCCCCCCTCAATCTTCCCTGCGTGTCCGATGCAACGTAGCCAACACTCAATCTAGTCGTGCAAAGAATATAACACATACCAACCAGTAACACTCGATCCCACTGTTACATGCCATTCTTGTTAGAATATTTCGATGTGCTCCTTTAACCATAGACAAAATTACAATATTTTCAACCAACCATAGGCATGCAACCACCCCCGAGCACCTTAAACTTTGATAGATAGAATGATTCCGGAAATCCACACTAGAACCAAAAGATAAACCCTAACTACAACAATATCATGAGATGGAACCATAAAACACCATCCAACTGCAACAACATCACAAGACAAGGAGAGAGCACCTTCTCCAAGGGTAGCGCACACGAGAGAGAGTCTCCACAACCACATAACAAGAACAATAATCAATTGTAGTAGTTGCAATTGCACTTCTTCCCAAGAATACCACAAAAAATATCACCAAGAATACTACCAATAATACCACCAAGAGATACTAAAAGGTAGGGTGCATATCTTAGGCTAGATAGCGTTAGAGAGAGAGACCAAGAATCACCCCAAAAGATGCTCCTTCCATTCTTGCAACTACATCTCCAAAATTGCGCTATACTTGAGAGAGTGAGTGAAGTGAGAGTTCCAAATGAGATCAAGAGACTCTTATTTATAGTCCTTCTTGTCACCTATCTAGGGCGACTTCTCTTTCTGAAGGGTAATACTTCAATATTATTTATTCTACCGAGCCAACTTGTCTTCTAGGGTTTTTACACATCTATTTAAGGTTTCTCTTGCTTCTAGAATATTCTATTCTACCCAAAGTTTACACATGGAGGTTAATACCTCCCGTAGCTACCATAATATCAACACTCCCTCCTAGCTAGGGAGGTATTAACTGTAATGGTCTCAAACAAATCCATCTATTTCACATGGTAAGGGAAAGGCTCACATAGTCTTCCAAACCATTATAGAGGTAGCATCATCATAGCCACACATGAAATCTCATGATCACAAAGATCAAGTCATGAGCATCATCATCATTGCCCATATAGCTGGAAATCACCTCCAACACTATTGGTAGTCTCCATGGAAATCGGGTAGTATCACATAGTTACTACAACGCCATCCAATACATCACACCAGTGTCGATCCATAGCAACACACAATTGTTATCCAGTGGTACACAACCACTCCTAGCAGCGCACATCTACTATCTAGTGACACATATTCACTACAAATGGAACACATCCACCAAAATAAGACATAGCTACTGTCACAATCTCCCCACTCTGGAAAAATGTTCGTCCTGTACCAATCTCCCCACTTTGGTCACTACTTTGAACTCAGGGAAAAATGTTCATCCTGTACCAATCTCCCCACTCTGGTCACTACTATGAACTCAGGGAGATGGACCATTCTACCTATCCGGGAAAATCCCCAAAATAATAGCTATCCTGGACCATTCTACTATTTGGGCAATGCCCCAAGAGAATAATTTTCCATGGTACATTAACAATGTGTCAACCTAGACCATTCTCCACAGGGAGAATGTCTGTCCACCATCAATTTTTTCTGCCTAGACCATTCTCCACCTGGAGAATGTCTTTCCACTAGTAGACTAACTATCCATGATTCCATATATCAACACTCCCTCCCAACTGAGGAAGTCACCACCTCCCTTTCAACCAAGGGAGTTATCTCCACAAGTCCCATCTTGTCCCTCAAGTATGCAAACTATCTTGGATAGAGTCTTCATCAAAATATCAGTTTTTTTCTCATCGATGGAGATGTACTGGAGAATCACTTATCCCTTCTGGAATTTATCATGGATAAAACAATACTTGATCTCAATGTGCTTCGACCTGTCATGGAATCATGGGTTTCTCTGAAAGTTTCACACAACCGATTATCACAATATATCACAGTCGAATCCAATACCTGATGAAATAGTCCATAAATCATCTTAAGGAGCCATACTGATTTCGTACAAGTATCACAAGCTACAATATACTCTGCTTCTGCAGTGCCGAGTGCAACATTCTTTTGTTTCATGCTAGCCCATGATATCATAACGAAGTCCAAACTGAAACATATACCAGAAGTACTCTTTCTGTCATCTGCACTCCCTGCCCAATCTGAATTAGTAAATCGATGCAGTTGTACGTCACTATTTGAGGCATATCTCAAAACATAATTTAGAGTCCCATGAAGATAACTCTAAATGTGTTTTGCAGTTATCCAATTCTCATGTCTAGGTTCCACCTAGAACTGGCTCAATGTGTTCAAAGAAAAGAAAATTTTCGGTCGGGTATTAACCAAACACATCAATGAGTCAATCAATTGTCGGTACAGGGACGAGTCTACTAGATCAGAATTAGAGTCTCTTAGCTTCTTTAGATCTATCACCATGGGAGATGCCATGGAGCTGCAATCCATCATCCCAAATTTTTGAAGAATCTTTACAACATACTTCCCTTGCCACGGGAAGATTTCACCATGCTTCTGCTATACTTCTAGTCTGAAATAATAATGCATGAGACCAAGATCCTTCATATCGAATTCAGATGATAACTCCCTCTTACATTGAATAATGAGAGGCTCTGCACCTGTCAGAAACAAATCATCAACATATAGTAGTAGGATCACAAGTGCATCATTCAAAACCTTGTAATAAAGGTTTGGATCATCATAGCTCTTGGAAAATCCAAGTCTCTTCAAGTAACTTCCAATTCGTGCATCCAAAGCTCTTGGAGCTTGCTTGATTCCATACAAAGCCTTCTTTAATTTGCATACATGGCTTTCTCTCGGGTGTACCTCAAAACCTTGATTTTTCTCTATGTATACTTATTCCTCAATTACTCTATTGAGAAAAGAGGTCTTTGCATCCATCTGATGGAAACTCCAACCCATGGATGTGCAAGAGATATGATGGCTCTAATAGAGGTGTATCTGAAAACTAGAGCAAATGTCTCATCATAGTCTTCTCCCTCATGTTGGGACAGCCTTCTAGCCACAAATATTGCCTTGTATTTTATCGATACTCCCATCTACTGCATGCCTTATCTTGTAAACCCATTTTGAAGCGACTACAAACTTTCCTTCAGTTCTAGGAAAAATTTCCCATACATCATTTTTCATGATGAATTGATATTCTTCCATCATAGCTTCCTTTTGTTCTTTCTTCTTGATTGCTTCTTCAAAGGTGGAAGGTTTTTCATTGAGATGTTCTAGAGAACATGTAGTTTCTTCCTCGGGACTTTCATTTTATTCTTCATCATTGGGATCCATGGAATCTTCTATAGATTTCCTGAAGCCCATCTTTCCGTCAAAATTCACATCTATGTTGATTTCAACCTTCTGTTGATCTGAAACATAGATTCTGTAAGATTTTGATGATTCACTATATCCAATGAATATGCCCTTCTTTCCTGAATTTTCCAACTTCTTTATTTTTTCCTTGGGAACATGAATATAGACAAGAAAACCAAATATCCTCAAGTGTTCAACACTTGGGTTCTTTCCAGAGAAAGCTTCTTTTGGAGTCATGTTCTTCAATATACGATGATAACTTCTATTCTAAACATATACAGATGTCATAACTACTTCTCCCCATAGAAACATGGATAGATTCTGGTCATTCATCATTGCCTTAACAAATTCTTCAATGGAATGGATCTTTGACCCTGAAATTTCAATTTTGACCATAAAATCAAATTTTGACCAAAAGTCAACCTTTGAATTTGACTTTGACTAGTCAATCTTTGAATTTAACTTTGACCATGAATTCAAACTTGACGTTTTTGCTGGTTGAGGGAACCAGAGGGTGTGCTAGGATTGGGCGCACTAGAATACCCAAAAATTATGCCAAACGTTTCACTTAAAGTGCCCAAAGAATTAGGTTAGGGTTTGCTGCAACTACAAAATCAGAAACCCTAGTTGCAATTGCAATTGGTGCTATAACAAGATTGACAAAGAACTGTCGATATACCCTCCAATGGTTGGATTGTTCTAAAGGTAGTGTGGGCCCATAACCTATTAGAATATTTTGATGTTCTTGTTTAACCATAGACAATATTACAATATTGTCACCCAACCATAGGCATGCAACCACTCCCGAGCACCTTAACCTTTTCTAGATAGAATGATTCCGGAAAGCCACACTAGAACCAACATATAAACCCTAGAGACAACATTAGCATGAGATGGAACCAGAAAACACCATCCAACTATAACAACATCACAAGACAAGGGGAGTGCACCTTCTCCAAGGGTAATGCACAAGAGAGAGAGAGAGAGAGAGAGAGAGAGAGAGAGAGAGAGTCTCCATAACCATAGAACAAGAAAAATACTTAACTGTAGCAGTTGCAGTTGCACTTCTTCCCCAATAATACCACCAAGAGATACTAGAAGTTAGGGTGCATATCTTAGGCTATATAGTGCTAGAGAGAGAGACCAAGAATCACCCCAAAAGATGCTCCTTCCATTCTTTCAGCTGCAACTCCAGACTTGCACTATACTTGAGAGAGTGAGTGAAGTGAGAGTTCCAAATGAGCTCAAGAGCCTCTTATTTATAGTCCTTGTCACATGTCTAGGCCAAATTATCTTTCTTGAGGGTAATACTTCAATATTATTTATTCCACTAAGCCGACTTGTCTTCTAGGGTTTTTACACATCTGTTTAGGGTTTCTCTTACTTCCAGAATATTCTATTCTAGCCAAAGGTTATATATGGAGGTTAATACCTCCCGCAACTACCATAATATCAACAATTCTCTTTCCCATCCTTTTCTTTAAGTATAATGTTTTCTCTAGTTGAGAATATCCTTTCGAATCTTCTACAATTGTTCTCTTTTATTCATCTAAGAGAGATGAAATCAGGTCATATAGAGTGTGTGAAGACATCTAACTCAGAGTAAATATATCATTTTTTTAATGAGAAGACAAACTATTTAACAAAATGGTTTTAGCATCCTCTTCCTCCGTCGTAGATTTTACTTTAGCCAGTTGTCTAATGAGAGATATTATATTGTTTATGTGGCTATACATTGTGACTTTAGCAAACATATTGAATATGAATAATTGCAGCTTCATAGAATACTTTGCATTCATGGATTTTTCTCCAAATAACTTATTCACATTATCCCAAATTTTCGTGGATAATTTTTCTAGATCTACATGATACAACTCAGAGTTTGAGAGAGAAAGACCAATAATACCTTTGACTTTATCAACTATGTTTTTCCATTCTAATAATTTATTTGGATATGTAGGTGATTATTTAGTCCCCTTTACTATTCCCCATAGGTTTGTGTTCATCATATGCATATGGATTTTCACTTTCTAGGTATGGAAATTCTAGCCATTTAATTTTTCTAGAGAAGTTTCCATTTTAAAAATTCTATGTAAAGGCTTCCAGAAATAAACAATATTTTTTTTTGTACTCATGAATATATAGTAATGAAGAAAATACCTAAAAATTAACATGTGATGGATGATGTATGGTGGGACATACATTAGGTTGATGTAATTTTTTTTTATGACAATGTACGATGGATAACGACTTCTATATGGTGTTTCATACAGGGAAATCAAATCACCCCGTATATGATGGAATTTGGGGGATGAATAATTTCTGAAATGACAATTTGCATTACTCAAATTCAATTTTTGAGCATATGGGTAGATTCAAAGCCTAAGAATTAATCCAATATGGCATTTTGTAATTGATAAAATCACAGTTTTGCATTGAATTGAAAAATATGATCGGATTTTGATTAGATTATGAAGGTAAAACCATTGGAATAATGGGGGGATATGATGGCCCCGTATCCCATGTGCTTCTATATGGATTATGTATGAAAACTAGAAGCTACTATACAATGAATGACAAGTAGCAACTTCTATACAACAATTGGTAGCTTTGGTATGGTGGACATCAATAGACCTTCTATGTAATAAAAAATTACTTTTCTAGTTGATTTCAAATCGATACTAGTTGCAAACTTTGTCAGATGATTTTGAATGGTAGCTAGACGAGGGATAAGGAAACAACAACTCATTTTTTATTTATAAATTTGATAAGGGCGTGACAAATCAAACCATATGGTGATTCAATCATTTGATATGCGATGGATGAGATCCCTAGATGATGATGTGGTGCTCCCTTGGCAACTAATCCTCTCGATCAATAGTTGGAATGACATGTTCGTCAAATAATTTGATCGGTTTCACGATATATTCTATCTTTGATACTATATTATGAAAATGAACTATACCTTATTTGAGGAGGAAACCCTAGATAAGGTTGAGACAAAGATAAACACAATAACACAATAATATATTAAGAAAATACTTCACACTAAAAAGGAACTATCACCCATACATCACACTAAACCTCCTCAAAATAAGTGGTAGGATCACAAGTGGAAGAAGCCAATGCAACATGGCTAGAATATCTCCTAGGAGGTATACTCACCCTCGTTAAAGATATAGGTTCTCCTACATGCTCATGTTCCTCCTATAATGTCTAGGTAACCCATCTCATAATTTTTCCTACTAGAGTAGAAGGTGAGAACATATCCATCCCTAATCTCACCTCATCCACCCTTGAATTTGACTCATCTCAAGTCTTTCAATCAATTTTTAGAGAAACAACCTCCTCACTTCCTTTAATCTCTAAAGGAGAAACCTGTGAGCTAGAAGACCTCACATCCTGATCCAGATTATTTTCGGCATGAAATGAGAGCGGAGATATAATAAAGAAATGAACAGAGATATCGCATATATTTAATAATATAACAGAAATGTATCAGAGATACAACCATAAACACAGATATACAGTAATACACGATTTCTATTAATGAAAGAAATGTACAGAGACAGTAAAAATACAGAGTGAAAGACTCGCTAGAATGGTGGCAGCTTATCTCTGAGAAGAGATGTGACGACTACTCGCATTTGCAAGAAGATGATTACAATGAGGCTCTAAAGACATTTTTACAATAAACATGAATGCCAAAAACTCTAGACATCCAAAAACCTAACCCTGGGAGATGAAGCGCCAAAAGTCATGTGGGCCCCGTTTGGGTAAGTTAGTGCATTAACTTCCTGGGGTTGTAACTTTTGCATACGATCTCTATTTCAAGCGTATGATAGCCCGTTGGAAAGGTATCGCCGATGAGATTCATTTTGGGGCCTCAATAATGTAGTAGGATATCATTGAGAACCTCGATCTCTAAAAAACTTCATTTGGGCCCTCAAATTGGCCCCGGAAGTTAAAAACTGCTAAAAATAGTAAATTGCCAAAATTGCCAGAAAACTATTTTGGGCCAGTCAAAAAAGGTGGGTGGCCACAGATATCCACCTGGATCAATCCTCCCTCTTTAGGAAGAAATGGTATCCATTGCATTGAGTTCCTGGGGGAGAGGGAAAAGTGTTTGCTTAATCTACATCTTGGTGAGTTGCTTGCCTTGTTGGAAACATCGTGCTGCTTAGTTTGTGGAAGTCTGTCATTAACTTGTTGGGGCTGAGGCTGTTCAACAAGTTGAGATACCTGATAGGATGGTGTGAAAAATGAATCTTTGTGCTTCGCTACAGCCTTGTCGACTTGCTTCTGTTGGATAGAAGGTGCTTGGGGCAAGGCTGTAGTGGTTGCAGTGTCCTTTTGTTCTCCTTTTGAACAAATTGTGAAGAAGTTGAATTTTGCAGTATGAGATACTACCTTGCAACACTTTTTAGGTGGAACAATAGTCGGAACTACCTCTGGTATCCTGTAGAGATGACCCCCCAAAGTAACAATGACACTACGGGGTCGGGACTCATAAACATCATGGCATATCCATATATATGGTTGGCCCAAGAGCACATCACATACATCCAATGCAACAACATCACATAATACCTCATCCTTGAAGGGTTGGATGTTGTATGATAATCGAAATTGTTGGCTAACATGGAGATCTCGTCCTTGGTGAAGCCACCCAATGTTGTATGGTTGCGGGTGTTGTGTTGTCGACAATCCCAACTGTTTGACGAGCTCTGCTGAGATGAGGTTCTTCTAGCTTCTGCTATCAACAATAAAATGCAGCGAGGTCCCCTTCACCCACATCTATGAATGAAAAATGCGCTCCCCCTCTTCAGGATCTGTTGGTTCTTCTGGTTGAATTATTGTGGTTACGACAATAGCAGTAGGGTATGCGTCAATGATCTGTCATTTACCAGTATTTTCATAATCAAATTCTGAATTAGGGTTCGGCTCCTTGTCTTTGATCTCGACCACCAATGACTATTTTGAGCGACATTCATCGGTGTTGTGCCAGGAGCTTTTGTGGAAATCACACCATTTTCCAGTGTCCTTCTTTGTCTTCCCATGACCCTTCTTTTCCTATGGCTTGGATGGGTTTTCGGGAGACTGTTTGTTAGGACTATTTTTATCAAACTTTGGTTGTTGTGGATTTGCAGACCCGAACTCCCTTTTGTTCTAGTGCTTAAATTTTTTCTCTATTTTAATAGAATATCGATCAGCAACACCAAGTGATGAGATTTCCATAAAATCCATTTCAGTTTGGATGTATCTGTATAGAGCCCCACGGTATTCCAGAACCAAATGTCGTTCGGAATCTTTGATACCTAGCTTGGTGCACAAGGTATGGAAGGTATTGGTGAACTCCAGAACTTC
>ML813189.1:119659-130372 GCA_009831015.1 Picea engelmannii
CCTGTGCCCATCTGCGTTACTCTATCTGCAAGTCTGTCATCTGCGCCTTCTTTGTCATTGTCATGCGCAATCGTTAGGGTTTCACTCTAATCTCTCCATCCATTGTTCCGCGTGCCCATTGTCGAGCCTGTTTTTGATTATTCAGGGCGATTTTGTTTCCCATTCGACATCCTGCCTCTATCGACCCCTTGGTTCCCATTCCCTCTGCTCGATTCTCAGTGAGGTTCGATCCGTTCTCATTCGAATTCGTCCCAGTTGTATCCTCTAGTGCTAAAAATCTCGCTCGCAGGGAAATTCCTGACACCCGTGCCCTTGGCCAAAGAAAATCCTACGATGGTTAAATCGTGGGATCTATTTAAGGTGTCTATGAAAAGCGCCCAACCTTCAAAACCGGCCAAGAACAGAGTCAAAATCTGGTGAAAAAACTCTGTGCTCTCAGTTTTGTCTCGGTTTCACCAATACAGACCAGTTTTGTGCAAATCAAACTATTTAACGAGAATTATCTCCACCAACATGGTCATATGCGTGAGAATTGACTAGTGGCAGAGTTCGGAAGCTAGATCTTCTCGCGGATCATAGCCTATGGATCTTGATCTTGTTTAAAATATTTCCGCTCTTCGTCACCATGGGACCAATGATGTCTGTAAGAAAACGAGATTCTTCGGATGGTTCCGCGCTATTTTAAGGACGAGGCACCACATATTTAGAGGTCATCTGAGGAAAGCCCTGTGATCACACTATTATCTTGTCAGTTTCTTCGCGATAGATGCGCAAACCCTTCCTTCAACATATCTCTTAGAAAGCGACGAGATGGAGGAATCACGAAATCGAAGCAATATTGATAATATCAATTGTTAGAGAGAAATGTTTCAGCGGGTTGCGAGAGAAATGTTTCAGCCGGTTAATAGTCATATAGAGAACGTGACAAATAGAGGCATACTATGGGAAAGATTTGCAGCTTCTTCGTGAACAAGTGGAACCGATGTCCTTTCACATGAAGAGGCTGCATACGGGAAAGTGAAGTAGCACTTAAACATAGAACGAAGATGAGTGGGAATTGGAGAACGTTTGGGATTAATGTGAATATACGTCAATTAGATTACATAGCACAGAATGCCAACTATGAATGGCGTCCTGTGAACTACATTGGCCAAAAGAATATCGAGGCTGGAATGGATGAAAACATGAATTTTGTTACAATTTTGCAGATTGTCATTGGGTACTACAACTCTTGGAAGACAATAGTGATATCGTTAATTTTATGGAATTGAGAGGTGAACTTTTCGATTTACATCCTCATTTGTGGGGGCAATCAATTGCTCGCCATGGGAGGACATCGGGGGACTTTCGACATCACGTAGACAAATCTTGGACATAATCACTCTCACATTGTTTCAGGGTGCTTTCTCTTCAAAGTATAAAAAGGATATGCTTTTGTTGTTGCTTGTAATGCATCTTGCATAAAAGGATATGTTTTTGTTCTTGCTTGTAATGCATTTTGCATGATACTTTGTTCTGGATGTTGGCATAGTTAAAGAATTGAAGCATCATGATCTTTGACTACTTAACATAATTGTCAAATATTTTATGACAATCAAAACATAACATAACATCTTGATGTATTTGTTGACATCTTGATGTATTTGTTGAAGGGTCAATCCACCCAAGTTAAGTATTTTATGGAACTATGTGTTTATGGGGTTATTGGATAGAACATTTTGTATTGTGATTCCGAAAATGACATACCAAAATTGCACTAGAATTGATCTTCTTTGAAATGTAGGTCAAATATTTCTTTTATTTAGAACAACACTGATACATTGATTCGTCAAAATGTTGACTCTTGTAATTAGGATGTCGATAAGGTGTCCTTGTAACATGATATTTTCTTATCATAATTTTAGAGTTTTCTTGATTCACCATTGTTTTTATATCTTCTTGTTGACTCTTGTAATTAGGATGTTGATAAGGTGTCCTTGTAACATGATATTTTCTTATCATAATTTTAGATTTTTCTTGATTCACCATTGTTTTTATATCTTCTTCGTATACTTGTGTTGATCTGCTGTTCATTGAAACTTTATTAGTAGAAACACTTGGATTTGCTAAGGTTTTTGTATATGTCGTCTATACTTTGACATCCCAAGATATCTCTAATTCAACTAGAACAATAAATTTCTTCAATTTTTTCAAATATATCTTTGTTGAAATTCTTTTTGAGATCTTGATTTTTCCATTGAGATTCCTCATGGGATTGATATCTTGCTACTTCACGTTTCAATTCAGTAATTTATGTAATGAAAATTTTTTTTGAATGATAAATTATGATTATGATCCTTAAGATGATATATTTCTTCATCTTTAATGGTTAAAACCTTTTCAAGTTATTTATGAAGATCATACATTTTTTGTAATGATTTCTGAATATCCCAAAGGATCACATATGATACTTTTTGAAGTCATATGACGAGGGAGCTTCTAAGCATGACTTCATTGTAACATTCTACAATGTTATATTCTTCTTATAAGAGAATGTGAAAATTTTCTTCTTCATGTTTACGATGAAGGTCCCCAATGCTTTTATCCACAATGAACCTAGAATTATGTAAACATATTTTGTCATAGTTGCAACTTTGAATTGTGATACGAAAATATAATTGCCAATTTTTAATTGGAGATTGTTTATTCCATATCATTTTGAGTTAAAAAAAATCAATTTTTAATTTTTATTTCACTTGGCTCCAGAATTTTTAATTGATTGGTTGAGTTGATGTTAATGTAATTATCCTTGTTGTTTAGACAAATAGCAACGCTAATACATTTTTCTTGAATAATCACCTTAATTTTAATAGGACATAAACACCTTTTTTTATAACCACGACAAAACCATCCTCTATTTTCATTGTTAAGATTCAGATTTTTTTGTTGAAACTTCTATCAAAAGATACCATCATTGCAAAGACTTATCTTCTTCAATAATAAGTGGATGTACAAAGTGTGAGGGTCCCACTAAGAAATGATTTACTTTTCTATCCCACCAAATTTGATTTTAAAAATTTATTGCAACTTTTAAGGATCACACCTTTTAAAAAAATAACCCTTTTTGATATAGTAATAGGTGAACCTTATTTAATCTCATGCACTTAATTTAAAATTCTGCTTGGTAACCTATAAATCTATGGAATTTCTGTTGAAATAATGTAACTTATTATTTGATATATTATTCATTGGATCAATCCCCATTGTGGATTGATCATGTCGACTATTATAAAAGACCAAATCCCCTTTTGCGGATTGGTCAAAATGTAATTGTAATAGGCAGAATAAGAAGTTGGCCCCAAAATATATTGAAGAGGCCCCAAAATATATTAAAGGAGGTTATAACCACCTAGATTGAGAAGTCAGCCCTGCTAGTGAAGAGACACTTCCACACGTGCCAGAATTGTATAAATAAGGAGGCTAGCACCTCACTTAGACACACACTCACTTGTTCATTTGAGAGACAAGTTTCGGAGCTGCAGTTGTAGAAGAGAGAGAGAGAGAGGAGCATCTTTGAGAGAGGACTTTCTGTATTTGTTTGAGTAATCTCTTGGCATTGTATTGGCTATTTATAATAAGGAATTTTTGTTGGGTTTTCTGCCCCATGAGGGTTTCCCAAGATAAATGATGTGTCTCTTGTGATTGTGTATTTCTCAGTGATCATATCTTATGCTATTGTTATCTATTGAAATGCAAATAACTCTAATAATAGCTTAAACATTAACAACTTCCACTCACAGTCTCAATGCTATAAACTTGGTCAACAATGTCATATCCAATCAATGCACCTTCTACATGTTCACAACCCAATTCAACTCTCGATAGAGAATAAGAGCTTGGAAACAATCTCAACAAGTATAAATGATTCCAACAGTTTCAACATTTTATTTGTTGGTGATTGTCATAGACAACATAACCCTGTCTTTGACAATTTTACTTATTTGTATTAATTTACTTTTGACATGATTAGAATTTCTATGCAATGGACTCCCTTACCCAACATCTCTAAGTTTCCTCGACTTTTCTTTAACAGTGTTGGTGGTGATAGTTTGTTGGTTTTACAAGCCAACATAATTTTTAGCAATACACTATTCCTTTTATGCATTTGATTAGCCATGATTCCATGTGGTAGGAATGATGACACCAAATAGAACAACATCCCTCAATTAATATGCCTCATGAATGTTTCTACCAATGCCATGATAGCCAAACACATCATCTTACATGGTGGTTTATCTTTCCCTTTAGTCTCTGTTGCAATTTCTCAACTTTTTTTTTGTGTTAGACACTTTTATGTTATTTTCATGCTATATATATATATATATAATAATTATCCTAAAGGGATCGTAATAAGTACTTAAAAATAAATATTTGGGTAATAAAAGAAAATGGTAAAATAAGTAACGACAATTCATGGAGAAAGTGTAAAATATAATAAAGAATTGAATAGTGGATCCTAGGGATGTTCTTTACCATGGTTTGATTCTATATAAGGACATAGAAGAAGGAGAAAAAAAAATCTCATTTTGCTTGGACAATTTGAGGACAAGGCTAAGAAGAGCTGGCATAGTAGTGGATTGAGGGTTAGAGGGCTCTTTGTCGTGATGAATGAGGGGTTGGTTGGGAGGAGAGTTCCCCCCCACACTCTGTTGCGGCATGCGGGATCAAGAATTAGAGTGCCATAGGTATGTGGATTCATTCAACTTTAGGTACGCTACTTTCCACTTCTTATAAATCATTGTAATCTTGAGTAGTGTATCCTGGCCTTTATTAGATGATGGTTGCAATTTGTGGTGTTTAACTATGTAAGTAGTTTTATTAAAATTTGGGTCCTTATAATTATTTTATTATATTGACTTTTCACCCATAGTTAGTGATGTAGGAATTTGAATGTATTCAGATGTGCTTGTCATTTCACACTCAAAGTGGCTGCCCCTAGGTGGCACTATTCCCTGTTCTCTATTTGTATGGTCGATAATCTCATTTATTATTGTTATTATTTTTTGTAGTGACAACCTCTACAATTAGCATAGGGTCTACCTCCTTAAGAAGGGATTATGAAATATTCTTTTATTTAGATATGTCTTATTTATCTATATTCTTCAATGAAATTTCTAAACTTTAAATGGCTAAAAGTTGCTTTGTGATAAAAAAATTGGCATCATAGAAATTGAAAATTGTAGGGCCAAAAGATGAAATCAATGGGAGTGCCTTAGGAGGGTCTTCCATACCAATGGAATGGACAATAATTCATTTATGAGAAAATATTCAACATGAAGGATAACATTAAATAATTATTTCCTATAAATGAATTACTGTTCATTACACATTTTGGTGTAGATTTTGTTGTAAAATGGTCATATAATGATATCACGCCCAAAATTGATTTATAAGGTAGAAGATGAAATTATGCTTCAATGCAATCCCTCTTAAGGGGGGATACAAAATCACGGAAAGGGGCATTGAAGAAATTCCAATTAGTCAAAAGAGGGTTTGGTTAGGGTGTAAGACAATCTCAGGGGACAACTTCAAATATTGTATCAAAAAATTCAAATGATGAAGGATTAAAAAAAAAACATAACTAAGGTTCCTCAATGGCCCGAGAATTCCATAATTGGAGAGGAAGAATCACGTGATGAAAACTTACATTCACCGATCTAATGAGAAAAAATACTCTATTAATATTTACAATACTAAAAAAGGTTGCATAAAATACAATCAAGGAGCTAAGAGACAAAATTGTGAGAGACATGTTCACAAAACAAACCCACAAATTTGATTTTGTACATTTTGCAACTTTCCAGAAAATGCAATAACATCCACATAAAACACAATTACCAACTTAACGAGAACTTTACAAAGTTCTTGTTTTTTGGGGAGTCACATTTTTTACCTCGTTTTGAAAAGTTGTGCTACCGGTAGCACCCTCCCTTTTTAGATTGCTTTTTGATATTTTAAATCTTCTTATCCATAATGTATCCACATTATTTTTTACGATGGTTAAAATTTAGATCTGTCACATTAACAACTAATGTCATTGTGGGCAAAGACTTTAAAATTTACCCTCGAATAAAAAACGAATGCTACCAGTAGCACTGGGTTTTTTTTTGGGAGTTGAAATCATAACTTAATTGAAACCGTGCTCTCGAGGGCCGTGGGGGACGATGACCTAGCCTTAGTTGGAAAGTTTACAGGCCTATGGCCTAGCTCTAGTATAGTTCAAGTATGGGCCACATAAAAAATTGATCTTTCTTTTTACTTCATGGGCTCTAAAGGAATGTTTCTTTCCCATTGGACCATTAATTTTGATCAAGATATGGAAATCTTGGTTTTTCTTGTATGGGTCAAGCTTCTGCATCTCCCCATGTTTTTTTGGGATAAATCCATTCTCAAAACTATTGGAGACACACTGAGTCATTATATTGGCCGAGCATAGATAAAATTGAGAATATATACTTGTGCCAGAATTTGTGTGGAAGTAGAATTGCAAAAGGGCCTCCCAAAAGCGATTCAACTCAATATGGAAGGCTTGAGTCATATTCAAATCCCTTGACTACAAACAAATTCTATTCAAATGTAATAATTGCCATGAATACGGTCATTTTGCAAAGAGTTACCCAAGTATACTAGAATCACAACCACGTTTGAAGCAAAATCTAGCCCCTCAAAACAAGAATGAGCAAGAAACATTCAAGACAATGACTAGAAGGCACAAGAAGCACCAACCCAAGGGATCTTAGCAAGAAAGAAACCTCAGTCAGTGCAATCCAATACTATTAGCAAAATATATATGGTCTCAAAGATCAAGAAGAAGAATAAGAAAATCCATCTAATGGGCTAGGTGAAAAAGATCAAGAGGAAATAGAGAACACAATTCCAAATACTAAGGATGGGACCTCATTTGGGGTAAGTTCGACAACACCACAAGAGAAGGAGCCAAAATTAGAAGAGGAGCCAGAAGAAGAAATGGAGATTTGGAAGGAAGCAATGGGAGAAGAATAAAAGCTCTCAATAGTCTTTGATTCTCCTTCCTTTGTAGAAGTTCTAAAGAAAGACTCACATCCCTCGCCCTTGTTAACAAGGGGAAGGAAATCAAATCGAGAACATAGAGAAAAAGGCAAAATCAAACATCTTGCTGGGTAACTAGTGAACTTTGGACCCTGCCATGTTTAGTGGGGGGAGAGTACTGCATAACAGATAATTATGTTTTGCTTTTGCACTTTTTTATGCAAGTGATTTGTTAGAATATATTCTTGTACTTAGGTAGTAGTAAGACTAAATTACAAGGGCCAAGGGTTGGATCTTACTTTCATCCTTTTGATGGGAGAAGTTTTGTTTTATGTACTATTATATGTTCCTACTCAAAACCTCTAAAATATAATTTTGTTGTAACTCCTTTGTGAGCTTTGCTGCAATCTTTTACTAATATAAAATCTCCCAGTTATTGTTAAAAAACTACCAATGCTATTGCTTAGAAGATAATTTATAAATAACAATTTTATTATGTGTTAGAACATCAGCTAGAAACCTTTTATATATCCATTTATTTATATCTATAATGATGTTGAATTTGCTAAGATTTCTACCAAATTATCATCAAATTTATACTGTTAAACTATTAATATGTTGATAACATTTTCATTCTATTTAGGGCATGCATAACCAAAATGTATTTATAATGTTTTAGAAACTTAGAATGTTGCAAAGATAGAATGAGTATCTCTAAAGTGCTAATAAAAGCTAGTCACACTTAGCTTTAATCATGTTTTTCTCCCATAGTAGGCTTATTAGATAATTATGGGTATTGTTTTTCTTTGTATTTCAAAATTTTAATTTAAATTCAATGCCAATTAATTTACCTAAAAACCCCTTACAACCTACAAATTTATGTGCTAGAAGACCCTCATGACAACTATGTTTTGTTCCCATGCTAAGCTTATAAGATAGATATGGGTATTGTTTTTATTTGGTTTTCAAAATTTTAGTTTAAATTCAGTGCCCACTACTTTACCTCAAAACACCCATATAACCTATAAATTTATGTGCTGCAAGAACCTAATCACAGCAATGTTACTTTCATTAAACAATTAGGGTTGAAAAATCAATGATTTGCATTGATGCATAATAAGCCCTGGTTTGCAAAATTATTTAATTTGTAGATGTGTACAACAAGAATTAAAAATGGCTACAAGTACATCATTGTTCTTTGAAACTTGAAACAGAAAATGGTTCCAAATTCATCACTATTCTGCAGAGTTAGAATCAGGTAATAGCTACAATATAATTCTAAAGATTCTTTCAACTTTACACTTTTTTCTTCACATTTATAAGATTGGTAAGATACAAGGGAATATGTGAATACAAAGTTCCAATTGTTGGATATTTTGTATCTTAAAAAACCTAGTATCGTCCATTATTTTCCTTTGTACACTCTCAACTTCCTACACTCTGAATAGTTGCTTAAGAATCAGGTAATAGCTACAGTATAATTCTAAATATTCTTTCAACTTTACACTTTTTTTCTTTCGCATTTAATAAGATTGGTAAGATACAAGGGAATCTGTGAATACAAAGTTCCAATCGTTGGATATTTTGTATCTTAAAAAGCTTAGTACCATCCATTATTTGTACTCTGTTAGTCAAGTCTAAGCTCAATCATTAATCTAGCATACAACTTCCCACACTCTATCGATAGTTGCTTTAGAAATTTAGGATTTGAATAACCAAAGATCTATAGAAATTGGGTGATACATTCTCAAGCTTGAAATTGCTCAGCTTCAAGGCATTTTTTGAACAAATATTGGTGACAAAAACATTGTGATTATTAGTACAATTTGCACATGAATCAAAACCACTCAGATAAAGTTGCTTACATCATAACAATGTTTGAATTATTAGGTGCTTGTCATTAAATGTTATTACAACTACGTTACAAAATTTATGCAACCCTCAAAGGGTTGCAAATATGCAATATTTACTAATGCTATCTATCTGTGAGATTGTTTAAGCTAATGTGTTTTCCTGGATTCTTCCACAAAAAGATTGGAACTTGAGGATTCTTGCATTTTATTGTCAATGTTTTAAAACAATAAGATGGAAAAATCTTGGCAGATAAATAGTAAAAAAATTAAATGCTTTCTTAATTGCTATAGAAACATAAATAATCTTCCCCGACCTTGTAATTGAAACACTAGTGTCTTTTGCAAGGTAGAAAGCCCATAGCCTCGTATACGTTCCTTAGAGTAGTGTCTGCTATAGCAGCTGCCTTCAGAGCTCCTTCTGCCAGAACACTATCCAGGTATGTAGAATCTGCACTAATCTCTTCGTATCGTGCCTGTGTAAATATAATGCGAAATGAGAAATCTATTGTGAATAAGTCTTCAGGTCTTTAAAATAAAATTATAAGAAGCTCTTCAATACCTGGATAGGTTCTAGATGTGCAATTACAGCATCAGCAATCAGAGGCTTGAATTGTCCCCAATTCATGTCCTTGCATTCTTGCGCAACCTCCTAAAATACAACAAAAATAGAATAAGCAAAGTAATTCTTTTAACAAATTTAGGTTGTAACATGACATAGAGGGAAAACAATAAAACAACTTATGTTAGCAAGGGCAAGAGCCATTGACATTAGCAAAATAGAAAATGCTTTGAATTCTAAAATAATATGCATAATTCACACCAAGCTAGCCTTTATGAAATGGTCAAATAGACTACAAGAATCATATGTAGTATGGATATAAAATAGAGTTGGAATTCTAAACTGTACATGATAGTGTTACTCAAGACTACATAAGAATCCTAGAAAGAATTGAAAATGACCCTCAATATCATAAATGGGATCTCCATTGAGAAGAAGGGATGAGAAAGAACCTAAGGAAAATTCTATGGTTGTCTATGGGAAAAGAGGGCGCAAGGTAAGAGATGAAACCGGACCTAGAGAAAAAACCTTGCTCCTAACCAAAAGTTTGTTGACCTTGTGTGTGAAACTGAAAAGGCCTACAACAAACCAAAGGTTGAAAACAACTCTGTCCGACAGGAAATTGACCATCATGAGGGGAAACCCCAACCATATCTGTAGCAGAATAGCAAGATGAAAGCAAAAGAGGTTGGAAACTTTCGTCACAAAAATCCTGCTCTAGGCAAACCATGTCCTTACCCTCATCAAAATTAGAGCACATGAGTGGTTGAAAATTTTCTTCATAGAAAAAATTTAAGTGCTCAAAAAAACAAGTATCAAATCCCTTAGGATACGATCGGAAATCATCATGAGAATGATGCACCAAATCATTCCTGGGTGGTTGGAACAAATCTATGATTATGTCATCTTCACATTGCCAAGCTTCTGAGTCAGTAACAATCACATATGGTTGTTTTGACAGATCCTCAATATCATAAATGGGATCTCCATCAGGACAAATCACATCCCATTTACGTCTCCCAACATGTATGAACTCATCAATATTCTCAACCACATCATCACTTTCATTACATCATGAAGGGACCAATGTATCCAAGGGTTCCTCTAGCACTTCTTCACTTTTTGTATCATAGAAATAAGCATCATCAAAGTCTTGGAAAGGAGTATAACTTTCCACGTTCTTTTCATTATGTGTAGGAGGGACGGAAGCTTGGATGACCTCATCAAATGGATGAGCAAACATGTAATGTCCCC